>VUQR01022674.1:39151-54507 GCA_015108515.1 Hemichromis elongatus
CACTATTGATGAAGTTGAATTGTTGGTGGAAAAAAAAGGGAGAAAGCTACGTGAGAAAACACAGCCCGCTTCTACATTTACCTTTCTAAATATAGCCCAGGTGTGATTTTGTGATTTGCCATACAGGAAAGTATGGAGTCTTGCAGTCTTTTAAGGGCATATTGAAAAGATATAAAGAAACTGCATAAATAATGGCAAAACCTGGTATTTGAAATAACATAAAATATTTTAAGATATTAATACCACAACAAAAATAAAGTGAATCCAGAGGAAAGCAGAATTGTCTTACTTGCTTCCTTTTTGTACCACAAAGTGCTACAAAATACTTGCTTCAAAATGCATCTACTCCTTTAGTGATAAAGGGTTACACAGTCTGGTGATTTCTTAACCAGAGGTGTAATGGTCAGATGACTCATGAAAAAAACAGCTTCTGTCTCTCTCACTCATCAGGCTTACTCTCGGTCCCTTTGTGTGCATGCGATAGCTGTAACTGTATCTGTAATCTCTCAACTTCTCAGACGTGATCTTTGCTGCTTACAGCCAGTCTGTTGGGGAAAACAGTCAGGTGCAGCAAATGTTTGTACAAGTCTCCAGTCTCTAATTCTATATTATACTAGATTATCTCTGCAAGATGCAAAACACTGAACAACTGTGCAATTTGCACCTTTGCTTTTCATCTATTTTAGAAGCACAAACCTTAATTTATACATGAAAAGGACAACATCCATAGGTCACATGCCTTTAAGCGTCTAAGGCATTTCAGTCAACTTTTACTATTTTCACTTCAAATCTGTTCAGCTGAAACAAATTCTAGTATATCTAATCTGAAATGGTGAGAGTGTCCGTCAAACCAAATGTAGCCCAAAGAGCCTGTATTCGGTGTAGTCAGTGGACTCTTTCCAAAGGCAAAAAACCAGACACAGATTTGATTTTTGTGAAAACAGTTCTGGGATTTTAGAGTAAATTGCTAGTAACAAATATATTTTCTGTCTACGAACTGTTCGGGAAATATTTCTGTTTAGCATGTATTTATGTAAACCATGGTCAGCACATTAGGGCAGATACCTATTCTGTTTTGCTTACGTCCTTTGTGGTTTAAGTTGATATAAAAGAGTTGCATCCCAGAATGTTTGCACAGATGCCTCTTCGTTCTCTCATGAAGTGTCTGCTAGAATTAAGTGACTTATCTGCAGGTGCAGAGTGATAAATGTACTAATCACATCCATAATTGCTCATTTCTTTGTGAGCTCTTAGCGCCACAGTAGAACAGAAATGTACACACGACATTTTAGAATGCATACTCCAGAATGCAAAACATGGAGCAGCTCTCAGAGTTACTTATTAGTCTGTATAGTAAGTGCTTTAATTTTGGCTGGTTTCTAGGAAGTCAGCTTGAACATAAATCATACCAGAACCGATGGATACATCATTTATTCCCGCCTGGATCTGTGTTAGAATGCTATTATTTGCAATTTTCCAAAGATAAAAGAAAGGGGAGTTTTGCAGGCATTGGTCAAAATCCAGAGTTTCTGACTTTGAAATGTTTGCTTGATGATACTACAATTGATCACATGCAAGGTGGTCAGCTTTAGTGTCTTCCAGGTCAGGAAAGTGCACCAAGCAGGACTGCTCAGTAAACCAGCCAACATCTCAAATAACGTTGTCTTGAATAAAGCATAATTAGCACAGTCAAAATTGCAGACACAAACAGTGGGAGTTAAATTCAAAGGTTTATTTATTAGGATGACGTGTGCAAAGGACATGTGCAAAGGATGAATCCCAGACAGAGGTTTTTCAGAGAGATTTATTTCAGAGTGAATTCTCAGTCTGTCTGGCTGGCACATGACAATGTGAGACATGGAGAGAAGCTCAGGCACAAACTAGGAAAGAAAAAAAAAAGCCTGAATCTGATACCAGTGTTGAGCTGTAGAATCAGGTAAAGACTGGATGACTGAGCCAGTCCTTAAATATTCACGAGGGATCTGATCTGGTGCTGGTGTAGAAGTTACATATCAAACGTGAACTGGTGAAAGTACATGCATCCAGGAAAACCACAGACAAAGGCCTGCCCACTCACAGACATGTTCAAAGCAGAAGAGAGATACACAATGAGGAACAGATGGTGCATGCACTTTAAGCAACTAGGGAACATGCAACAGCTCTAAAAAAAATGGTAATAAAAATCAATATTTAATATATTTATAGAGTTTATCCATGGTGATTTTCTCACTCTTGTAAAGAATTGAGGAAAGTCCCAGATATGTGGGGGGGTGTAACTCGAGGCAAATGCATCAGAGTGGGCTTAATTATAAGCATAAAAAGGGTGGCTGTTAAAAATGTGTTAACTAAAAAAATGATAGAATAATTATAATAACATTAAAATGTATTATCTATTTAATAACAAGTACAACAAGGTCTTTGTCAGGATTGCTAGGCAGGACTCAAATGCGAGATTCAGAGCTGTGTAAGGGTTTGTTTACAGCACCAGTGATTGTGGGGAGTGGGTTCCAGGGATCCCGAGGGAAGGTCCAGGACTTAGGAGGGAAACTCGCTCACACTCCTCTTCGCCCAGTTCGTGATATGAAACACACTCAGTCCAAGATCCACGCCGTGCCTTACTCACACTCTCGCTCATCCAGGTAGGGTCCAGGGAAGACAGGCGGGGGTCGAAGTAAGTACAACGATCCAGTGAGGGCCAACACTCCACCGGGGCCTTAAGTACTGTCTGAAGCAGTCAGCAGAGATGAGCAGCAGGTGAGTAGTGCGTGGGCGTGGGGTCCAGGATGGCTTGGATAACCTGACAACACTATGGCAGAAAAGGTAAGCACAGCAACCAGAACAGCACAAGGCCAACCATGATGGTCTTACCCAATGAGCATGCACAATAAAGTTTTCCTTTCTGACTCTCACAGAGTTGCATGTAATACATAGACATGCTGCTCCACTGTGTCCATTCACACTTTGCCTCTCTAAAACGTGAAACGGACAATCATGCAAAAGCTGCATTACCAGCAGAGAGAGATCATATATTTAAAGCCAAGAAGTCGCTAATGAACACAAAAACGTATGCAGTGCATCGCCAGAGACGACCATGTATGCATGTAAATGTGTTAATAATGTTTGTTTAAACACTGGCTTGGGAGGTAATTGGCGTGTTGGCTTTCAATAAAACATCTCCCTCTTCTGTTACAGCAACTCACTGCAACTTCTTCGTGCATGTCCTTTCACAGTTTGGAGAGGCAAAGTGTGAAATGGACACCGGTGACCGGCGTGTCTCTCATGATATCACAGAGAACATCATTTACAAAACAAACTGGTGTTTTAATTGACCTGAAAATAAGGAAAGGATCTTTAACGTGTTTAGGAAAGTATTAAGTGACACCCAAAAGCTACACCTGGCTTTTACATTTGTATATTCTATTTAATTACATTTAGTTTCCCACATGCCAACACAGCCCTGAATCTACAACCACCTCGACTAATGCATGAAGTTAAGCAGGTGTCTGACTTTTCCACAAAGAAAAATTACCTCAGATAAATAAGCTAACCCGAGATAAATCATACCAATAAGCAGAATTGAAGATGATATTGGCATCCACCCAAGTTTAAAACTTCCATTCCCTACACAAATATAAATAATCTAGTTTAACTCCATATCATTAGCACTAAGTGCCAGGAGTCCCCCCACCCCACTTCGCACACACTCACACACACACACACACACACACACACAAGCATACTAATATATGCAGATTCAGTTTCCTCACTTGAGTGTTCTGATTTTGTGCTAACAACGATAAGAAAAAAAGCACTTTGTTAACAGCAAAGTTTTGATGAATAGAGAAAAAGCAGGGAAGATTTGTTGACTATCATTGTTTCTTTGACTGTGCCACCCGGTGGGGGCGTTCATCCTAATTATCTTGATCTCCTTTCATCTTTGACTTTCACTGTCAGTGTTTTATTCCAGAAACTACTACTAAAGTTATTTTGCAGGGCAGCAACCCCGTTTAGGCTGTCTGGATTTTTTTTTTTTAACAGTTACTTTAATGTAGCTTTTGCACACTAGCAGCCCCACAGTGCATCTATCCATCATCTGGGATGCCTGAGCACGGCCAGCGGCAGTCTGTTTTGTCTTTTTATAGAGTCAAAGCAGATTTTATTGGAGGTCATGAATAAAAGTTTTCATGTCCAACATGCTTTTTGAAACCAAGTCTTATCAATCATCTGCTTCATCACTACATTCATGGGGTTTCTGTATTCCTTAAAACATGGGGTTTATCTATTCCTTAGTCAAAGTTGTCTGGGCAGGGAAAGTTTGAAATTTGGGCCTGCCAGATGAGATTTTGTCTCTTCTCTGAGTCGGTCTGCTTTCTATCAGGCTTAATAAGTATCACATTCACTGTCACTCTGACGCTCTCTCTGTAACAAGCAATGGTAGTTTAATAATAGTCAAACTGCAATAAAATGCATCTCTGGATGGATAGAAAATGCAATCACATCACCCCATTATTACATTAACTGTCATTTAGACAGTTTCTTCATGGTGGGCTCATATTTCTATTAAATCCCAGTCCTGATATTTTCAGGTCTGCCATAATTAACATGATTTTATGAAGTATTTATTTATTGTAGTGAATAACTAGTACTAATGACTAACTGAAGAAAATCATTAATAATTGTAGAGTAAAACTTCACTAATCTGACTATTAGAGAAAGTTAGAGAAATAAGGGTGAGACATCTCAGGTGGGATAATGAATTAATTGGACAATTGGACCTGTGATAACAGAGAAAAAGAGGAAGACTAAAGAAAAGTTTTATAGCTATAGTGAAGGAGGACATACAGCGGGCTGGTCTGACGCAGAGGCATAAGGTGAGATAATCCTCAAGAAGATGAAAAAGATCCAGTCCTGTCATTTACATTCATTTTCCAAGACAGCAGGCATGCAGGCTTCATGCACGCTATACACAGCAGACAGCTAGTAGGTAGAGAGAGTTTGGTGTTGTATTAAGGGCTCAGCATTCTTCTGTGTAGGCAAATACCTACGCAAACAGGAGAATAATAAATAATAAATAATGATAAAAAATAATATCGCTGCTGGTTTGGTTTAAATTAAAATTACCTACAATTTCCTACATTTTTATGGTCACAACTTGCTATACTGAAAACACGAAATTATCTGCAAACAGGAATTTTTATTTTTTTGTCTTTATGTTTTCTGTCTAATCCAATGTGATATTTCAGGAACTGAGTTAGTTTATTTAAAATCTGCAAAAACCATGTGAACACAAAATATACATTTTTTATGGCCTTAAGTCAGGAATTAATTTGTCATTTTTTATAAAAAAAAAAAAAGGTCAGATCTCAACTTAATTGTAACATAATAACTTTACTTAATTAAATTTTCTGCTCATTATTCAACTCTATTTTTTTAAGGAACAGAAGGAATAAATATTTTTATTTAAGATTAAATGCAAATATATGATGTAAGGACTTCAAAACTTCACCTCTTTACACATTTAAGTAGCATTTTCTATTTCTATCATTAAAGTTCTCTGCTTTAGCTCATGTTTAATTATGTAATCTCCCACCTTTGTGAGTTTTCACAATCAGCTGGAGTTATCTCATTGACTTGGCCTCCTGTGATGCACCTCCACAACGTCTATGTTCCCCTAAACTTTCAATGCATAAGAGCAGTGCTAAGTTTCCAAATAACCAGTCACCGCGTGCCTTGCGTTGCATCAACACCTCTCCACCCTCCATTGATTATTTTTTTCACCACCTCCGATTTTTCATCTTTCAGCTCAAGAACTCCTGCGCTATTCAGAGAATGACGTCCTATGCGATGAGAGATTTGGCACTGAAATCAGCCCTGTATGCTGTCGATAGCTCTGTTAAGTGACCATGTCAATACTAACGCGTGAAGGTCACAAGCAAAAAAGGGGCAAACCTCAATCATCAATTAAAGAAAAAAAAAAAAACTAACTAAATCTCCTCTGTCAAATAGTGTTATCAACAGACACACATTTCTATAAAATCAAGTAAGTCTGTGAAGGCTTTCAACCTTATCTGTGCAAACTCAACCTGTAAGCACTCAAGCAATGCTTCATTCAGCTGACAGTTAATCACAAACTTACTAAAGAAAGGCGCAGATAAAGTTGTGTTTACTGAATGTACCCAGGAGAATAAAACTTTCAGCTCTAAAATGTAATTGCTGCCTTGCAGACTGAAAGAAGCTCTGGAACAGAAATGTAAAATCTGTCAAAACCAAGTTTTAAACCGACTGTTAGAAGCGGTGCAGCAGTTTGACAGCTCAAATCGGTTGGTTGGCAGACTGATTTTTGAGGACTATTCAAAAATCTGCAATGATCTGAGCAGAAATTCAATACATTTTGTCTAATGACAGAAGAAGCAACTGTTTTGTGTTAAATGTCTTAGCTGCACCAGATAATCTCTTATATATATATCGATAAAGGATTAAATATATGTATTATTGAAAACATTCATCTGATTTTTAAGCGCACTTTAAGGTCTATTTTGTTTTAGTGTGTCTCGGATGATGGATTGGATGCAACTGTTTGGTGGAAAAAAAAATTAATTAAATAAAATCTCACACCGTGTGGGCGACAGATCCGGAGGTAGAGTGTGGAGTCCACTAATTGGAAGGTGAAAGGGGTTCGCTTGCAGGCTCCTCCACTCCACATTTCAAAGTGTGTTTAAGCAAGAAACTGAATCACACACTTGGCTCAAGAAAATGTGATGTGCAAACATACAAAATCCAAGCTTTGTATGAATGTACGTTTGAAGGAGTGAAGATGACTTTGTGGTAAATCAAGCTGCGTGGTTGATAAAACAAAAAAGAAAAAAAATGCTACGGATGCAGTCAACTTACAATTTCTTTGCCCTTCACCAAACTGCAGTGCCGGCTAACACAGCAGAGCTAGCAAGCGTAACAGACAGTTGTTCCCCCAGGTGTTTAGGAGGCACATTGACCCCAGACTAATCAGGTGATTTAAACTCATCTTGTGTCTTTTATAGCATAATAGCAATTATGCTAAATAGCATGGTGTGTAGCTTCCTGTCAAATCTGTCCAATAGCAAACTCTAAATGTTTCTAACAAACTGCTTCCCATTTTAGTGGACCTGTGTCCAAAAAAACAAAAAACAAAACGTATTGCAACCAAATTAAATAACAGCTCAAGGTCAGAATTAATATTTTTTTGTCAATATATGAGTTAGGATTACTGCTGAATCTAGCTATCACTGTAATAATGCAAAGTCTAATTTAGTGACCTACTGCATCAGTAGAATTACATACTGCAGCTGCTGATAAATAACATTCTTCTGCCTTTCCTTAACAGGCCTATATTTTGTTTCATGGCTGTTGTATCAAATGGTAAATGCCCTGTATTTATATAGCGCTTTACTAGTCCTTAATGACCCCAAAGCGCTACATTTCAGTCATCCACCCATTCACACACACATTCACTCACTGGTGATGGCAAGCTACATTGAAGCCACAATACCCTGGGGCGCACTGACAGAGGCGAGGCTGCCGTATCAGTGATAACAAGAAGGGCCAGCAGCACCTTTTGGATTAATTAACAATATATGTTTGTCAGTAATGTATGACATTGTATGTTATTGGAAAAAAAAAATAATTGGAGTTATCTACACATTTCCCAGAGGCGAGGTGGAAACAAAGGAGACAAATTACACAAAAGCAGATGCGACTTTTTAGATGAACAGCTTTTGTTTTGCTGTCAGGAGAAGCAAATAAGCTCCATTAATGGCAACAGTCTAAATCATCCTTTGACTGCTGGCTGAAGAAACATCACTTTAATAATGTCATCTAAATATGTAGCATCTCCACTAAAGCTGAAACCAGACAGAAAATACTTCAGTGAACAAGTAATAGAAACCTCTCCTCAATGAGTTACTGCACTTAATCTGTAAGATCAGGTAGGTAATACCAGAGAATTTAGTCAGAGTTTAGAAGTGACTTACCTGGATTTACTGATGATTTAACTGGATTTCACAGATTCTTACTGGCGATAGTCTGCTGTAACACTGCAAAGAAAATACAGTTTTCTACTAACTCTGCAACAGATAAAAATAACATTAGGAACCATGGCAACTGTGCACAAAGACGGCAGAAGTTGTGCCAAAATGCTTAAAAGTCATAAAAGATGTATAATAACGTGTGATTATATTATATAAAATAACAAGTATACAAGATAACATTAATAAATGTAACCTGAATATGTTTTGTTGACTAAAATGAACAATGTACGAAGGTACTAACATCATAAAAGCGCTCGCCTCACAGCAAGAATGTCCTGATTTTGGGGCATCCTGCATGTATTTACTCTGTGGGTCTCTACAGGTATTCTAGCTTCTCCTCAAAGGCTGTGCCTGTTAGGTTAAACTCTGATTCTAAATCGGCCGTAGATGTGAATGCAAGTGTGAATGGTGGTCTCTATAGGAATTTCTTAAATGTGTGCCTTCTTTTCCCCTCTGTTCTCTGTCTTCCTGTCTATATCCTGGAAATCAATCTCAGTACACTCTGCTGATAGGTGTCTGACTTCCTAAAATGCAACAGAAAGAGAGAGAAAAGCCTTGGCAGAGGAGCTATAATCAAGGATGCACTGACAGAGTTTTTTACCTTCATTGTGTGAAAGAGTCATAGCACACATCAGCAATATACAAACTGTGATGGGAGTTTGTATATTGTCCCATATCCCCTTAAACTTTATATCCATAACTTGAGTCTGTTATATAAGATGATCAAAACTGTAAGACTTCCTGTCAGAATGCGAATGCTGTGAATTTAATAAAACTAGCCTTAAATGTAGGGCAAAAAGTGTCAGTGTTAGGATGGTGAAAACTGTTACATCTGAGATGATAAAACAGAGCATTTTTTGGCTATGACAAAACAGTTTATTAAGCCTCCGTGCCAAACTTCATATTAATTTGATGCCGCTTTAAAATTAGGTTTTAAAGCAAGGCTGTCTCATTTTGTTAAATAGAAGTTGCCTTGACTCCTCTCTCCTTTTTGTCTCCTCCTCCTCTGTAGAGGGACATGAGGAGAGGGATGAGGAAAGGAGAGGAAATGTGCAAACTAAACTATGTTTCTTACCCAGTGACATTGGGACAGGCCCCACAACCCTGAACTGGATGGATGATGGTTGGAGATCCCTTCTAGGCCTGTGTCTTTAGCCTGATTTCCCATGCCACATCTTAAGGAATTAAATATGAAATGTTTCACATCTCATACAAGATTATGCTCATATAATCATAATTTTGTACCCATCTGATCACTGGGATATTTACCAAAACTCACTAAAAAATTGCCCAAAGTTTCATGTGAAGGAAAAAGCTAATTCTGCGTATTGATTCATGTTTGAGTTGATCCTCAAACAGTGAGACCCACATAATGAAGCTCTGTATGACATCTGAAGCACAGCATGATGCATCTCAGTAGCTCACCTCAGCTCACCCTTTTGTAAAACATTGTGTAAATGTCACTCAGTAAATAGAGCATAGAAGTGTGTATAACCTCAAACCCTTCCTCCCGGCGGCTCCCATCCCCAGTGCTACGTCCTCCACCCCCATGTCATCCAGATGGTTGGGATGATGAATGGGACGAAATCATTGTATCCAACTGTAGCAGGTATATGTGGTAAACTTGTTTGCAAATCTCATGCATAAAAATTGCCTCTGTAATTGAAGAGACAGATTTTCTTTCTCTGCTACAAGCATTATGAATATTTTATCGCACACTTTCAAGTGTGCAAATGGTCCCAGAAATAAGTTCCATCCACAAATCACATTAACTGAAATGCTATTTTCTCAGGCCCATCTGCCAGGTAAGTCTTTTCTGGTTATATCTATTTTGTTTGCTTTCACCAGTGTGGAGATTACATAGACACCAGTGGCACGATCGGTTTCATTCTTGCGTTTCCATATATTTCCAAAAGATTATAATGAGCAGGATGAATTCATTTGAAGCAGCGTGTTAGATGTGTGCTCGGTTCAAACACATTACCACTGTGTACACTGTACATTTCATTTTAAACTCTTGTTGACTGTTTCAATGTAGAGTCATTGCCGTTTTCACAGTAGATTATTAGGATTTGTTTGGCTTGTGCCCAGTAAAGCCAAAATCTATAATTGATCTCCTTCCAGTGAAAGCTGGCGAGTTGTACATATGACACTTCACGAGGAATCCAAATGTTAGGTGTACAGTGACCTAGAGAGCATGCTCATTATCCTTCTCAGTCCAGCATGGACAAACTGACCTCTGGTTGGCATAAATGCATAAATGGCCTTAAATAAAGTAATTCAAATACTGTAGTGCTTTTACAGTGTAGAGTTACGGGGCCAAGTGGATTCGATTTATATTCATCAATCGCCCCTATTCATTTGTCTGCCATAGCAGGAGTTCTTTACCTGGACAAAGATATGAAAGATGAACTTTACAAATGGATAACTATATGTCATATAACACACATGCTCTTTTCCACGATAAAAAAATGTCTATAATTAATGTGCCCATATTTTGGTCTGGTGACCCAGTGTTTGTGTTTTTGGTTTAAGCTATATTCTTTGAATTGTGGTTTTCTGTTCGTATTATATTTATAGTTCCTGGTTTTTAGGTTTTTGTTCTGTTTCTGTGCCCCCTCTGTGTTCCTGGTGAAGACTGTTTTCTCTGTGTGTTTAGCTTTAGTTTTCTGTCTCTATGTCTTCCCTGTGTCCCATGTCTTGTTACTTTTGTCTCTGTGCTTCACTTCCTGCTGTCCCAGAGTCTGTCATGTTTCTATGTCTCAGTGTCAAGTCCGCGTCTCTGTGTTTTTTTTTTTTTTTACTTTGACAGTCTGAGTCCTTTGTCAATGGATTCTTCTTTGCTTCCTTTGTCTCATTATGTCTGATTTGTCCCAGCTGTTCCCCATCCTCTCGTTGTCTTGCCTGTGCATTTAAGGCCCCTTTGCCCTTTGTTGTATTGTGCCCTCACTGTGCTGTGCTTCTTCCTTTGTGGTCCAGATAAAACTCGAGTTCTCAGTCCCCGGTTTGTTTTGTGTTTCTTATTTTCTAGTTGTCATGTTCGAGGTTTTGGTTTATTTTTTGTGGAAGCTTATGTTTATGAAAAAGTAAACCCAGCAATAAAAGCTGCCGCTTTAAGTTTCCTTGTACGACTCCTGCGTTTGGGTCCTACATCCTGCCTGCCACAGCGCACACCTTGACAATTTTATCTAAACCCAATTCTAGACTGTAAAATTTGATTTACAGAACTATGACTTGCAGATCTCATGAAATCATATATTCATATATTATTCACAATAAAACAGAAGTGGAACAGCCCATATCTGGGAAGTGGGGGGACCAGTTGCTGGACTTTCGGGAGAAGAGTTTTGTTATTCTTGTCTGGTCCAGGATTCTAGTCCTGGGTCTTCATTGCGGTGTTTTTA
This sequence comes from Hemichromis elongatus, assembly GCA_015108515.1. Taxonomy (NCBI): domain Eukaryota; kingdom Metazoa; phylum Chordata; class Actinopteri; order Cichliformes; family Cichlidae; genus Hemichromis; species Hemichromis elongatus. The sequence continues at coordinate 50,619 of VUQR01022674.1, forward strand.
CTTTCATAATGAATCACATGTTTTTTCAACTGAAAGGGCTGCAGTCAGGCTAGTATAGCACCAAGACTCTTCTACTATAAAGTCATGCTGTTATAAGAGATGCAGTATACAGCTTAGCATGTGCATATGCAAGACCCTCCCTGAAAAGAATCATCTGGATGGGAACATGTGCTACTCTAAACCCTATATGCATCAGCACATTGGTGTTGTCTTACCATGTGTAAAGCTGCCACTTTCATAAAGACTCATACACACCATACTCTATTAGGGATGCAGGCTTTTGAACAGGGCTTCCATTTCATTAAAAGATTCCAGAATCTTTTAAAAGTCTTTATAATTTGACATTGACAAACATTATTTTCATATTGTTCCATAACCTGTAGCCTCAGTTGTGGAAAGATTGGTGAACCTCTGCCGTTCTTTACTTCTGAGAAATTCTGCCTCTATAAGACGCTTTGTTTAAACCATCAACACCATCATGTTACTGACCTGCTGCCAATTAGCCTCATTAGTTGCTCCAGCTGTTTCCCTTCAGTTTCACTTTTTTGTTTCCCCAAACCCAACTTTGATGATATGTTTTGTTGTCGCAGGTTTAAAGTTTGATAGATTTTTATAGATTTTATAAACGTGGATTTATAACACATGGCATTCCAACTTTTCAAAAGTTAAATGGTTTAATATGTTACACAGATATTTAGGAATAGGTTAGTTAAGTTTAATCAGCCAGTAAAATGGGTTGTGTGATATTGAAAAACCTTGTATCACATTGATCCACCAGAGCTCCATGTTTCATCATTTTTGAAGTCACCTGACTCACACACCCACCCACTCCACCTGTTTCCAATTTCCCAGCCTGTCACAACACTTGTTTGGAACTGTGCACCTTTTTTATTGTTTGTTGTTTGTTAAATTATCAATCTGTTGTGTTGCATTGCACTGAAGTTGCTCTGTTTTGTCTGTCCTCTGTTTTCTGTTGACTCTCTGCCAGCGATTATTCTGTTTTTAATTACCCTAAATTCTTCCTGAAAAAAAGCACGAAAGGAAGAAACGACAACGTTTCGTCCGGTTACACTTGTACCTGGGTAAAAGTTTCAAAATCAAAACCCTTTTAATTTCCTCTTGATATAATTACTACTTCTTTTCATTGAGGTGAATACATTAGAGAACACTTTGACCCTTGCTTTTCTTTTTCAAACCACGCACAATAAATGAATATTGACAAAAAAATCAAAAGTGTTCATATGCTGCATCCACATTTCCCAATAATGCATCATTTATGCTAGCAGTGCTGAGCAGTAATGATATAAACCCAAACAATAACTAATGATCCATTTCTTTAAACAACACCATGAACGCTCATGAAAAATCTTAAAAGGTGCAATAATGTGTGGTTCTCTGTGGCAAAGAAATAAAGACAGAAGGAGATTAACACGCACGCAGCAGCTCCATCTGGTTGTTGCTTAGTGCTGCTTTTCACATCATTAACCTTTAGCTTTTATCTGAAGCAAGCATCTCTCCAGTACATATAGGTGATTGGCGCTGTGATATTTATGTGCATGCATTAAACACATTAACTTCTTAGATTGAAAAAGCTGGTGATTTCTTCAGAACACCAACAGCGCACATTTTTTGAAGCAATAAATGATTAATCTAAACGAATAGGGATGCTTGAATTTTTTAAAAACTAAATGAGCAAAGACTTACCGGCCAGTGTATATCCTTTATCAACTCAGATTTTCTATTCCCCTGAGACAGTAGCAGGGCTAAGAACAGTGCGTCCTAGACATCTGCACAACTAGGGTTTGAGAAAAGCTGGCTCTACTAGCTATGTCCTGAAAGCATACCCTCCGGTCATGCCTGAAATCCCCCTGGACTACCTTAGAAATCTGCTAACAAACACACAAGTCAGGGAAACAGTACACGAGGTCTACACAGACCCTCTGAGGAAAGCTTTTTGCATACAATTTGTCATTACTGATGACAAACATGCATATTTGTACTTTTACTAAATGTGGCCCCTTTCAGGTTGTTCTGTACTTGATAAATAGTATTGGACCTGAGAAAGGTGGAGTTTATCTAAAAAAAACAAGTTTTTAGAAGTAGTGCATCCAGGTCTTGTTTGAACGGTTTTCTGTACAATTTTTATCTATTTAAAAGGAACAATGACAAAAATCTTTTCTGCTCAAAGAATAAAATAACAATGATGCATCTTTGTTTAATTTATAATTTTCTTACAAAGTGTAGTTAATTGCACCAAAAGATAGTCCCAAGAAATATGTACCGCAGTGGCAGTGAGTGAAATGGTTTATTTCTGTGTTAGTTAACACATAGCAGGTATCCGTGCCTCTGGAATTCACCCATAGTATGTAGGAATGCTTGTTAACCAAGCTTGCTAACATCAGCGGACCTACCACTCCACAGAAAAGAAAACAAAGATGATGTCCTGCTGGCAATAATTTAAAATAAGTCAGCTGCTCTGTCTGTTTCGCAAATCTAAGTGTTAGAAATGCGGAAAAACAAAGTGTGATGAAAATGTCTAACAAGCTTTCCATTCCGAAATTCAGATGTTAAATTACTTACTGACAGCACTAATGGCAGACATTAGTATGGGTATCACGCACACATACGCATCATCCCTTTATTCCCCTTTTCCTCTGGAACCAGTCCCAGGCGACTGAGCATTAATGGTCCATGCTGGGAAAATTGTGAAAGGCTGGAATGACAGGGGGCTGCGGGATATTGAGTGCCTTTATTGTGAAGCTTTGTCCCACAGCACTCTAATGTGCATAGCTTTTTTATTTTTTTTTATTTTGCGAATGTTCTTGCGGTCTCTACGTTTTACAAAGCAACTGAAAAGCAACATTTTTCCCTCTGCCAGTTTTCAGCGATGCATAAAATAGTAGGTTATTTCAAATAACTGAGTCAACTTTCCTCCAAATGAAAAAGGAGCAGGTCACACTGAAGTTTGAAATCTTTGCTCAGGCATTATGCTCTCAAGTAAAAGTTCAGCACATTCTGACAGAACTAGGACAAATGGAGTGAAAAGTGATATTTTGGTATATGACGAGCAACACGAGAAAATATATTGTGAAAAAATGACGAATTGCAGTTCTAAATTATTTCACTTACCTCTGTGAGCTAAGTCATTTATGAAAAGGTCAATTGCAACATTCATCTGTGGGGTGCTTAATACAATCAATGTCAAATTAGCATATATTTTGGGTTTGTTAAACAAAACCGTCAATTCTTCAACGGAGCTACTGGAGTCGTCTAAAAATGGCAAACTAACCCTCTAATGAGTAACAAATTTAAAAGTCAGTGGGTAATCAGTCATTTAAGAGAGACTGGAATGGACTATTTCCACTTTTAATCAACTTTATACCTTACAACAGTTCAAAGGGAGATGTAGCACTACGTAGTCCACTGCATTTATTTGCAGCCATTTACTTCTTTTTTTTTAATTATTAAGCTTTTACACATATGAGCTGATAATATATGACCACTCACCCAGATTTCACTGCAAAAATCCATATAAATGAGTTTAAACTAGATCTCCCATCATAAAGTACAGCAGTAAAATGCTGTCTGCACTTTTATTCAACAGCAGTAAAGACCCAATCATATAGCAAAGCACTCACAAGGGAAATTGCTGACTTATTGTATATTAGCATATATACGATCATGATGCAATCTTGCTGTTTCCTAAGTTGCTCCACTTCTTACCAGCATGTTGTGTCCATTACTGTGTCTCCTTCTGGAGATTTGTCTCTCTTTAGCTTGCAACAGCTATCTGTAATCTTTGCTGTATTTTCTTGTTGACAAAGTTTAAAAGTGCACTAATGTGTTGACTTCATTTTTTTTTTTTTTTTTTTTTTTCTAACTTATGCTG
>VUQR01022675.1:6443-23174 GCA_015108515.1 Hemichromis elongatus
AACGAGAACACACACACACACACACACACACACACACACACACACACACACACACACACGTATGCCTTTGCGGTGTATACAAAAATACGTGAACTCGCATGTATGCCTTGCAACAGATTAAACACACACGGGGTCTGAAATGAATGATGATGTAATAGCAAAACAGTCAATCTGCATCTCTCTTCCTCTCCCTCTCTTTCTCAAACACACACACACCCATCAGCGTACTGCAGTGCCCAAGACGTCCTATCACACAGCTACATCAAACTTGGAAGCGCATACACTGGGACGCTGAGTCAGACGTACGCTTTCGATGGCAGTGCGCCCCCAGTGGCCGTGCGGCGGTGCTACCGCTCCTGCGCCGAGGTTAAAAAGCGGCGGGCGGCGCGCCGGGGCCACAGTGTGGGGTGTGTTTGAAGAAGACACAGAAAAGTTAGTAGCGGATTTTTGTCGCGTCTGACTTGCAGCAGCATCGGTCGAGAGCATCATGGCAAACAAAGCTCAGCAGCCTCCTCACCTGCACCTGGCCGAGGTCACCGCGTCCCAGTTCCTCGACATTTGGAAACATTTCGACAGTGATGGTAGGTTTTTATTTCCCCTCCTTAGAAATTAAAAGTTTAATTTAACTCGAAATTCATAATGTACTAAGTGACAGGCTAATCAGATACAACTGGTTCGTGAAGTCATCGATTTAATGACTGAGGGAAGATGCAAAGAAAAGGTTGGGAATGCGTTTTAGCCTAAAACCGTTCAGCTTGGGGAAAAAAAGAGATATTAGCGCAAAAGTTAGATTGAGCAGGCTGAACCACACTTAAGAGATCTGAAAGACTATAAAATGAAACAGAGAAGAAGAAGAAATAGAAATTCTTTTGAGCCATCTTTGCAGCACATAAAGTGATATTTTAAGAAAATGGGACTTTTTTCATTAGGTCCCGAAGCTGTGGTCTATTCTGTCTTCGTCGTTTGGCTGTTTGGGGCTAAAGCAGCTCAAATTTTCTGGTTAAATCTTGTGTAACAACTTTTGAACACTTTTTATTTTTATCAAGAGGTGAATTTTGATTGCATGCATTTACTATTACTCTATTTATAGTCACAGTTATAGTCACGCACGGTTTTACGTTTTTGTTTCTCTGATAAATCTATTCATCTAAATGGTGGGTAAACCAAAACTGGGTGAATGTCATCAAAGCGCTGTGATGCTGCACAGAGATGTCCACAGAGAAATGAAAGCGTTTCATTTAAACGCCCATTTCAAGTGAATTTTGCAGTCAGCAACTTGTGCTTCTATTGGTCTTTAAACTACGTTCATCTGTGAGCGATGCTGCTTGAATTGGGCTGTTTCCGATCACAGCTGATGGACTGATAAATGTGCCACTTCTGAAAACTTCAAAATTGTTACTGACATTTTATTAGCCCATTAATATCGCAACGCGCAATGCGTTTTTTTGTCATCAAATGCTTCAGTGCTGTCTTACCTTCTTGTCTCAGTGCTCTTTATATCCATCTTTGTCTGTGTGTGGATGCCTCTATGACAAATTCATCAGCATGTCACTACAGTAGTGAAAGTTTTATGAGCCTGATTAGAGATGCTTTCATTCCATTTGAAGGTCTGCAGACTCCTCTGCAGATTGAAGGCTTTCTGCAAACTGACAGATGGACTATACAGCAGTCTGATGAGAAAACTATTAGTTGTTGCCTTTAAAACTTATAAATTATTATTATTTTTTTATTTTAAAATACACGTTAAAAGCAGTCACTGTGTGGTTTAATGTGCCAACTAACTGGGAACTGACAATATGAACCCTTTTGAAAACCGTAGTCAAGCACTGTCATCTCATTCACTTTTTCATGAATCCCTGGCTGTGATGTATACGTTATGAGGCTACAACTGGCCATTATTTAAAAAAAAAAAAAATACAGTCTTCTTCCCCGAGACGTCCAAATCACACCAGCATATGAGGCAAGTGTGCCGCTCCTATTTGCTTTAAACACATCCTCCTGGGAGTTTATTGTCAGCCTGATGTGTTTTGATGCTGGCACTTGCTGAACTGCTTTCCATAGGGAAATTAAGGTGGAGGGACATTTCGGGTGGGGCAGAGAGGTTCCACAGCTGAGCTCCTCCATATATGCCGTTGTGCAGAGAAAGTTGTTATGGCCCCTTTTGATCATCATGGTTACAGCGTATGGATATTAGTCCAACCACTCAGGTACTTAAGTTCTTAAGCGGTGGTATTTTACATATTTTGCTTTGCAGCAAGCCACTTTGCAAATCAAATTTAACCAATAGGCTTCCACAGATTTGGCTACTGAGTCTGATTTCTGCACTCATTAATGGGAGTGTCGTCTGGCTCAGCAGAAAGAAAGGAGAGCTAATTTGTTTATTCAGGTTAAGTAAATATCTCTGAGTTGAAGATAAAAATACACGAGAGGCGATGCACCTAGAGATGATGAAACCACATATTCCCCTGGTTGGCCCAGGATCAAATCTCATCTGGATTGCATCTCTTGCAGCTCCTCTGCTCTGCGTCCCTCGCATCTTTCCCTGCTGTCTCCGTCGAGCCTTTTCAATTCAGTCACTTCAAAGCTGGAAAAAGGAAACAACTGCAGTTTCGTTTGCTAATTATAGCACATTTGCTGTCAATTATTTCTTATTGAACTGGATATAAACAATTTGGAGCACTAAGCAGAATCAACTTCCTGAATTGACCCAGCTGTGAGCTCTACACAAAATATTTGAATAGACAGGGCTCCACTTTCCTTTGAAAGGCAAATGCACTTTATATAAGCTTTAAATATGCACTTAGTTGGCACAACTGCCCCCTTTGAGAGTTTTTTTCCCGGTTGGGGTTGGATTTTAGAATAACTAACCAGAAGTAAAATCACTTTACCAGCTCGTCCCAATGGTCTAGTGACGCATTAAATGTTTACTAGTGATGAAAAAGTGTTTATTTGGGCCTAAAGTGGTTTCTGTGAACCTTTTACAGTATCTGGGTGCTCGGTACAAAAACTTTAAGTGCTTGTGCAGAAAGACAAAAGTACAAGTTGGCAGGAGTGTTGTTATTGCGTCGTGCAAAGTATATATTTGACATTTAAACAAAATTATCTGGGAGTATGGTGAAATCAGCCATAAAATGTAACTGCTGGCAATGATGCACATTCACATGCTGCTTTTGATATTTGGTCTGAATGTCTACACTGAAATTGGGACACTTCAGTGCAATTTATACATACTGATGTTAGTCAGCAGCATGCACAGCATTCGTGGAAGAAAACTGCTCAATAACTTAAACATACTGTTGCTATTTCAACACTGCTTGGAACATAACTTGCTTATCATGCTTTTGAATAAACAGAGTGCGAAAGCATCAACAGATGGTGTTTTGCACAAATGTAATGGGTCTATCTGCATCTATTGAGAATATGAGAGCATCCCCAAACAATCTTTTCATAGATCTGTTTTTATTGCCATTTTATGCCATTGGTGTTGTAGTTAATCACATCATACTTACTCTGTTTAATTACCAAGCAGGCCGTTTCTCTCTACAGTGCTAAATGTCAAATAAGAGGCACAGGAGGGAGGCTCGACAGCAACAGAGCATTTCACTGTCCCACATTTTCATTAAAACAGCAGAGTTTGTATTCATGAGTTTTGATAACATCACTGAGGAATGCACACACGCAGTCACACGTACACACAGACGTGTATTTGTATCCGTGTGGGGACATCTCATTGACATAATGCTTTCCCTAGCTGCTTACCCTAACCCTAACCATCAAAAATGAGCCTAACCCTGACCCTTGCCCTAAAACTAACCATAACCCAATTGTAGCCCTGGCACTAAAAACACATTTTCAGTGTTAAAAATGTCTTCACACTCGTGGGGACCTGGATTTTGGTCCCCACAAGGACTGGCGGTCCCCACGAGTATAATAAACGAAGATGTTAATACCACACACAATTTCCTTGGATAAAAGATGTTGTGAGTTTAGTTGAATAGAGAGAAGGAGTTAGATTGAAAATGACAGAGGGAGAAAAAGAGAGAGAGAAAGTTAGAGAGAGGGGGAAGGAAGTGGATGGCATAATAATCTTTGTTAGTGTTTAATGAGGCAGCACTGCCTTCCAGGGTTTTATTGAAGCAGCTAGTCACATCGTTTGGAGCCATCTGTCCGGCCATTCAGCAGGAGCGTTGAAAGAATATTGGCACCGGTTCACATACTACCTGGGTGAAGCGGGCACACTCATTTGTCCTCCGAATAGGATCTGTCAGGGCAACAGAACAACAGGAACAAGAATTAAATAGGATGAGAGAAAAATGAAAATCAACTCTGTGGCCCCACAAGATAAATTTGTCATTAAAGAATCAAAAAAGTGTGATTGACACGATCAGAGATTAAGCGCCGCCTGACAAAAATGACACTCGTGCCATCAGTCATTATGACAGCTTGTCAAAATGACTGGTGGCACACAGCAAACCAAGGTTAAGATCTTTTCTAAAGGATTGCAGAAAGCCACACCGTTCTTAGCAAAATATCACTTTCAGAGTTTAAGTAATCTTAGCATATATAGGCTACGGTTATATCTAAATTAACCATTTATTTTCATTTGCTTATTATCTGCCAGACTTTGCCACTGAATGCACTATTGATCACTGCTGAATAACAGAGGCCGCCCATGAATCATCACCTTGAATATCAGAGAAAAGTTATTTCCCATATATAGCCTCTCCTGGCACGCAATCTTGTGAACACAAAGTCTTTTGAAGAGTGATAAGTGTGCCAGTCAATAACGAAATCTTTTAGAAGGGGAGGAATAGAGTTGCTGTTGAAAGGCTCGTGTTTGAATCAATACCAGGGCAAACCCAGGCCACGATGGGATCTGTTTGACACTGTGACCGTGTCTCTGTTTGGGAACTTTTTGCACATGAGCCCTACTGGTAAAGAGAAGAAAAAAAACCCCCCTGAAAAACAATGACATTAATTTATGTTTCAGTAACATGCAGTTATGGTCTGTCTTTCCAAGGTAACGGATACATCGAGGGGAAGGAGCTGGAGAACTTCTTCAAGGAGTTGGAGATGGCTCGGAGAGGAGCAGGGGTGGTGAGTTCAGGGACCAGACGTAAATCACATATCTACACACTGACAACTCAGATTTTACTTATGTTCAGTAAAATTGTTTCCTAGGACCCTACAAATCCTACATTCAGAGAAAAGATGAAGGAGTTCATGCAGAAGTTCGACAAGAACAAAGATGGACGAATTGAGATGTCAGAGGTAAGGCCTCGGACCTCTTTATTTTATAGATTTTATATAACACAATAGTTTGACTCCCTGGTAAATATGCATTTTTGCTTTCTTTCCCTGATTTAGATAAGATTGATATGATACTGTTTTATGCAGCCACCTAGCTTAGCTTGGCATAAAGATTAGAAACAGCTAGGCTCCACCAAAGATTGGTTTGACTTTTTGAGAAATATACCATCGCACCCTGGACTCGGATATGCAGCAGAAAATGGATGGCTGGATGGATCGGCTTTTTCACATTCTTTACAATGGTTAAGACAGATCATCATTGCTCCCACATGAAACCAAAAGAAGCCGTTTATCTTAGCCTAGCTTAAAGATACAACTGCCAGTAATGCAGAGAGGGTGGGTGCCCGGGTAATGAGAACCTGGAATGTTCATTAGTGACCAACTGTCAGCTCGGATGACAGGATGATTTCACATTCTGTTTTTTGAGTAGGTTTACTGTAAATAGCCAAACACTAACTACGCTGACAGTTAGCTTAGCGTAGCATGAAGTCCAGGAATAATTACTGGTCATTTAAATAAGGTAAACTAACCAGCCACAACATTTAAACCACCAACACAATATTATGCAGGTCTACCTTGTGGTGCCAAAAATGTTTTACCCAGAAAACTGAGGCCACAGAATCCCCACGAGTGTCCAGCAGTTTCTGGCACCGAATCATTTTAGTATTGTGGCTCAGCTAGGTGGGGCTTCTTGTGAATTCTCAATCACATTGGGCTCTGGGAATTTTGGAGCCAAGAAATTTTGGTGCCAAGTTAACGGCTCAAGGAACTGTTCCTTGAACCATTCCTGAATAGTTTCTGTGGCGTGGTGGAGCACATTGCTCTGCTGGCAGTGGCTGCTGCTGTCTGGAAGTGCCATATGGAGGGTTGCTTGGTCTGCAACAATGTTTAGTTGACTACTACTTGGCAAAGTAACACACGTATGCAGCACTTCTTGGACCCAAGGCCCAAAGTTTCCCGGCAGAACATTGCATCGTAATGAGATAATTAATGTTTCATGCTTCACCTGTCAGTGGTTATTAAGTTGTGGTTGATTGCTGTGTATTTCTTTTTTTTTTCCAGTATGTACAAATTTTGAAAACAACAATTTGTGGCCTTACATTTACACTGCATGTTTATTGTGATCACTTTTGGGCCATTTCATGTGATTTTTTGAATTCTTAACCGATCTGGGAAAACTTTCGTTCAGATGGGACCGCCACAGTCAAAGGCGGATTGTTACTTCCAGTCATTTACATTTGGGAGAAGTTCACTGCCCTTACATGTGCATACATGGAAAGCTGGGGGCAAGAAGCCCGTATGCCACACTGTATATGAGTGCACTGGATATCAGTCCGTAAACAGACTGCAAAATAAAGGTGAAGGTTTCCTGCTCATTTTGAGTGATGAGAAAAAGTTCAAAAAGAGAGCTCAGATAACTCAGAGAGCCAAAAATAAAGACCCCAGAAGTCTCGTCAATATTTAACTGTTTGCATAAATGCGGTCTTCATGATCTTCTCTACAGACAGTCAGTTTGGGATATTGGTTTTCCTCGATTTGACCACTTTCACGGTGATTTGACAAAGCTGCGAGAAACAGGGATTCTGCAATATCAATAATCCACTGCTGCCAGAGAAGGAAATGAGTGTGCAGTCCACTTGGTTGTGTGAACATGCAGTTTATAGTCTTTGTCTGAACTCAGCTAAAAATATGTATTTTATTAAATATTTCTAACTTGGGCATAGTTGTGCTTCTGAGGTTGTGGCTCTCTATTATTTATGCTGAGTTGCCCATTTGAGGCCTTGCAGACAAAAAGCTCCCCCCAGTCTCTCCCAGAATATCAACTGTACCATCTTGTGTTCTCACCACTCCCATTTCCTTGTCACTTTTCCTAGCTGGCCCAGATTCTTCCAACTGAAGAGAACTTCTTGCTCTGCTTCAGACAGTTTGTCAGCTCCAGCGCTGAGTTTATGGCGGTAAGAGTATATCTGTCATGTATTTTTTCATCAGAACCTGACGCTCCTCTTGACTGACTTAATTATTTGATCTCTTCTTTAAAGCACTTTTGAACTTTTTGCACTGGAGGTTCTTGTTCACTGTTAACATTAGCCAGGGCGTACTTAATTCACCCAACCATAGAGTTATAGGCCAGAGTCAGTCAGCCTCAGAGGGCGGGCTACCTGCATTTTCTCTACCTAACAGTTAATTTCATGAATCATTTCTTTATGGATGGTTGAGGGTGTATAAATTGAAGTTGTGTTAGGCAGGAGTAGTCTGGAATATAACCTGCTGGTCAAAATTACAAATGGCTGCATGTGTGTGCTAATGGTTTATATAGAATGAAAAGATGGCTTAGAGAAAAGGAGAAGTGAATAGCGTGAAATGATGTTTCGTTTGCCCACTGCATATTAAACATCACCCAAATTATCGTGGGGCTCGAAAACAGTTTATGTGAACTGTAACCTTTGCCATCTCAGTAACTGGTTGATGTGAGTAACTAAGAGTCCTCATACAGAGTAGTTGTGGCTTGTTTGTGGAAGCAAAAGTGAAAGAGGTTTGCAGAGGAGCTGACACACAACATGAAAAAAAATCCACTCTCAGTGGTGATTCGTAATAGAACAGGCTAAAACACATTAAAATCAAAGAATCTTTATCTAGCAGTTAAAAGAAACCGTTCTGATCGACTCACTTGATGGTGGAGGAGTATGCTGTGCTTTAAATCACCGCTGGTGGAGTGAGAACATTTCCTTAGTGGCTGTGTTGGAAAAATGGGAAAAGCTTTAGTAACTTCAAGGTGAAAACCACGCCGAGCAGGAAGGAAAACGATCACCGCTGCAGTATACAACTAAAATGCTAACAAAATGCCTTGAGCTGAAAAAGGCTATTACTAGCTGTGGATTATTTGCTGGAGACACTTGCAAATAATAAACATGCAACTTTAGCTTATCTTACAGAAATATATGAAGACGTTTGTCTTATCAGTGATGATGCTTAATGCACAAATACTCTGTGCATATTAAGTAGCACAGCCTCCCCATTCATTCTGCTGATAGCTCGTGTCATAGAATAGAATAAACCCTTATTATCCCATGAGCAATGATGATGAGAAATTTCAGTGTTACAGAGGGAAAATAAAATATAAAAGGAAGACACAAGGTGGTCCTATAAACATAAGCAACCAAGGTACAGGTAACAATGTATAGAATATGTATAGAAAAATAGAAAAAATTGTAAAATTTGCTGGTGAGTAATATGACCAAAAGAATGTTAAGTGTCCTGTTCACCCTGAAGGATCTCAGCTGCTGTAGCTTCACATACTGGGGTGTACTTGTGGGAATAGGCTAACTGATCATTCATGTGAGAGCGAATGGTTGTCTCTGTCTCTATGTGTGTTAGCCCTGTGACAGACTGGCGACCTGTCCAGGGTGTACCCCGCCTTTCACCCTATGACAGCTGAGATAGGCTCCAGCACCCCCCGCCACCCTGAAAAGGATAAACAGGAGGGAAATGGATGGATGGTTTACTGGTGAGGTAGTCAATAATCCACGAGGACAGCTGATGGTCCACTCCCGCTCCCTGCAGCTTCCCCCTTAGCAGTGAGGGTTGGATTGTATTGAAGGTACTGGAGAAATAAAAAAAAAACATGTATCTCACAGCGCACCTGGCACTCTCCAGACTAGAGAAGGCCTGACGAAGCAGGTAGATGACAGCATCATCCACCCCAATGTTCGGCCAGTAGGCAAACCGCAGCAGGTCTAGGTCTCTCTCTGAATAGTGGGCGATGGTGATGTAGTGTGATCCTCTCCATGGTCTTCATCAGGCATGAAGTCAGTGCAACGGGTTTGACGTGGTTTGGCTCCTTGGGGTGTATTGTCTTTGGGACTGGCACCAAGCAGGAGGTCTTCCACAAGGTTTTATAGTCACTATCGATGTGTTTCTCTCGAAAAAAATTGGATTTTTACTTAAAGTTCCTAAAAAAATACTTCTGGGTTCCTCAGTCTGTCAGAAATAGAAGCCTTTATTCATTTTAGTGTTTTGCTAGCAGATAGGAGGCACTTTCACACAGTCCAAATTCAATAGAGACCAGAAACAGAAAGCAACATTTACCCTAAAGTGTGGGAAACTATTGTCTCTGAATATTGTTAAATGGTTAAGTGGAAAGTGGAGACACTCTACCAACTTTACCCTGTGAATAGTTACTTCTATCATTTATACTAAACATCTTCTGAAGTTTAAGTGGCCTTTGAATTGAGGATAATAGGTGAAGTAACAAAAAGCCCTCGAGATATCTATATCCTGAAAAGTAGCAGAAACAGAAAATAATCTATTCTACCAAATATCTCAAGAAGATGAGACATAATGGCAGATTTTTTATGTTAGATCTGCTAAACGGAAAAAATGAAGCCAATTAGAAACCAATTACATGTGAGGAAGAGCCTGTCCTTGTCTCCTGTGTCATATTGAGGAGGAATAATGAAATGAGAGAAGGAAACGAATGAAAGAGAAGGTGTGCAAAGAGAGGAGGATACAAAGGGCAAACGAGCGAAAGCAGGAACAGAGGAGACGTAAATGAAATGTCGATGGGAAGTTGAGAGCCAGAGTTTGAGAGCATAAAACAAGAGAGGGGAGATTAATCAGTCTTTGCTGAAGGGTGCAGGGAGGAGGAAGGGGGCAGAGAGGTTTTTAAAGGGTTAGAATGAGGAAGCGGAGCCTTCTATTTTCAGGGTCATATATAATGGATAACACCACTGTAGCTCCTCTCTGCAGAACCCAGAGGAGGAGAGGAGGAGCAGAGAGAGGGGAGGAGAAGGAGGAGAACAAGAAGCGGGAAGGCCATCCATCTTTGATAAGGAGCCCTTCTCTGGACAGGGACAGCTGCTAGATTAAAACATTCATTAAAATGACTTTCTCTCCCCCTTTTCCTCTCTTTGTCCACTGTTGCCCTCCGCTCTGTATGTGGCCAAATAGGATTGCATTGAAAACTGTATGATTACAGTGATGGTCCGGGCTTTTGTGGTCGGCTGCTCTGGAACGATTTCTGCTGTGCACCAGAGAAAAGGCAAACCCTTGGCATAGTCAAAGAGTAAGCTGGGAGTCGATCAGAGAGGATTTATTCAAGGGGAAAGAATGTAAATCACTCTGGAGACGAGCTTCTATGGGCTTTTGAGCTGAGAAAATGCTTTCAATCAATTGCTTCAGTTTGTGTTGTTGATTTCTTTTTTAGGCATGGAGGCGATATGATACAGATCGCAGTGGCTACATTGAAGCAAATGAACTGAAGGTAAATTCTCAACAGCATTGAATCAAACATTAAGAAGCACTGACACGTGTTTATTAATTTTATCATATGTGATCAGTAACATGGAGTGTCTCATTTATTACAAATACCTTCTGTTGTTCAACCTATGTATGCTGTCATACTTACTGTATGTGTTTTTTTTCTCTTTCTCCCCCTACACACATACATTTGCACATCAACACACAATAACAGAGCGCACCCCCTAAAATATAATTATGAAATAGTATGAACTAAGAAGCTGCACGTGTCCCAAAAATCTTTAATCTCTGTATTTTCTTACACCTTTTATTCCTACATTTTACAGACATTTTAAATATATACAGTATGTCTTTATTTGTATGCATACTTGTATGTATATTTAAATTTAGCATCACACCTGCATGCTTTGTTATTTGTACTGAATAAATCAAAGGGGAAAAAAAAGATTTGTGTCATTATCATAGACTGTATAGCAAAGATGGGAGTACATAGCGTAATTCGTTGTTTGTGGAGTCTGGTTTCAGGTTTTGATTTTGGCATTATGGCTGGTTTTTAAATAGTCTGTTAATGCTTTTTTTTGTTTTGTTTTTGGAGCTTTTAGCAACCAAATTTGGCTAACAAACCCCAAATACGAAGTTATGAGCTGATGCTAGCTTTTTTTTTGTCAAGGTGCTTTTAGAATATCACTCCTCAAAATTAGATCACAATCCAATTTAAATGAACAATGAACCATATTGTGTGTATAAATACATTTAAAACAGCATTTGAACATTTCAACAAGCACCAACACCATGAGCACAGTTTAAAATAATGAGAAATCCTCTTCAGTGACCTGAATTAGCTTGAGTAAATAGCTAACAGCTACAGCCTGTCAATAAAAATGTCTCTAACAAGGTCAATTTTAATTTAACTGCAGACATTTTAACAAAATTCATTTTTGTATAGTTTTTATGAACTGGAAGTACGCTAAGAGACCAAAACAGATTTTAATTTTTTTTTTTTAGCCAGCTTAATGTGGTCACAAGAGGAACTACAGCTTTTGGCTTTTTTTTTTTTTGGCTTTTTTTTTTTTAAAGAGAAGGATACAGCCCTCATGCTTATACACTCACTATGTGTCAAGGCCGGATGACGTGTGAGTGGTGTGGACCCAAATACAGACAAAAAGAGGAAATTTAAATAACAAAAAGGGGAACTGTTTCAGACAGGCTGCAATGAACAGAGTAATGAAAAAGGCTGAAGAGAGCTAAACTATAACTAAACCTGACAAAGAACGAATGACAACTCACACCATAAATACACAACAGGGTAACAAGGGAAAAGGAAACACACGGGGAACACAGCTGGAGCTAATAAACACAATGACACAGGATGAAGCAAAACTGAACGCACTGAACACAGGACACCACACTGTCAAAGTAAAACAGGAAACACTTAGATGCAGACTAAAATACACAGCTTGACACGGGACCAGGAGGGAAGAACGGACAGGGGAACAAGACAGACTGGGGACATGGGGAAGAGACACAAAAAGGGCAAACACTGAAACAATTAAGGTAGACGAGACACAGAGTGAGAGAGAGAGAGACGAGGCAGGCTGGGGAAAACATACATGACTGCACACGACAGACAGGGGAGACATGAAATGAAACACCAGGACGGCACATGTAAACAGAAGGGGGAGACAAAACACAAAGACATGACTGGGATCCGGGGAACAAGGAAGAGGGGAGAGACGTAGATGACACCACAGACATGTACAGGCGACACAGAGGAGAGACCGAGACACAAGGGAAACCTAACAGCCAAGAGACTAAACTGGGAATAGAAAGAAACTCGGAACATACAATAAACTGAAGACCAACCAATGAAAGTTAAATCACCATAATACAAAATCACCAAAACAAAAGAAACGAATCATCAATTATCAATAATCAGGTTAGCATAAATTTGTGAAAAAAATAGATACTGTTTGCCCAGCACATAACTTTCAATACCTTATATTGAAATGTATCGCCACTGAATATTTCCAGTGTGTCATCTTTTTTTATTTAATTCTTGTGAGCATATGGATGAGCCAAACCGGGAAGTACTTTTGACTCAGGAGAAATAAATGTCTGCTTCACAGGAAATTCCCCACTGACCTCGAGTATTTTCTTTTTTATGTGGCGAGGATTCAGATACAACAAAATGAGCTGTACTGATTACAGAAAGGTTATTCATTCAAACACCTCTAGGAAATGTTTAGTCAAATTATATAAAGGAAAGTGCACCACAGTGGCAAGCTGCAGCTTAATTGGGGTCAGCGATTACTCGTTGTGTACAGATCTGGCTGCTCGGGTAGTTGTGGGAATAAAATCTCTTCCAGCTGACCAGGTGCAGATGAGTTACTCAGGTGTGGCTTTTTGAAAGCTTTAGAAAAAGTGCAGATGAGATCTCAGGAAGCAGACATGTGTCTCACCACATAATTGTGAGCAGACGTGGAAAATATTGACTCGAGTAGGGCATAACTGATGACTTTGGTCTAATGCTACTGGAGTACTTTATTTATAGAAGATGCTTTACTGTGCTAATTTCAGAAGGAATTGTTGGAATTGACTTTTTGCTGCTCTACATGTACTTTTCAATTCTGATTTAACAACAATAACAAAACACCAGATAAACCAATAAATCAATATGCAAGTTAATACTTCAGTGTCTCAGTTTTTTTTGTCCCATTTTCCTCATTTCTTTCTCTTACTCTTGCATTTTTCTCCCCATACCTAATTTTCCCCTTTTTTCTTTGTTAAATATTGTAAAGAATAAAACCCCCCAGCAAGCCCAAACTTTAACTCTCATTAATATAACTTTATTTTGCATGTTTAGGGTTTTTTTTTGGATACATATTCTCCAGGGCTTATTGCAGATGTTTGAGTGTTTTAAGTTTTATAGATTGTTAGCATATGCTACGTAAATGTGAATGCATCTTTATCTAAGATCTCTGTATTTGTTTTCTCGACATTTTGCCTCAGCTTAATGGAAGACCAGGCACAGCCGCTGGCTCTTTTTACTAATCCATGGGTGCTTTTCATTATGCCAATGTCTCCTCTTCGCTTCACACTCGTGTCTCTTTCTCGCTTCTTAGCTCCTCCTGGATATAAGACAGAGATGAAAGGAAGAGATATAAAGGCGGAGGAGCTAAAGTTGCCGAATACTTAGTTTTAGTAGTGTAACTGCATGTCAAGCCATTTGATAAAATTCGTTCACATAGGATCCACATATGTTTAATTGCAAAAGCTCTTCCAAAAGCCTTCTCTCCGGTCCCTCCTCATCACCCAGAGTTGCATTTTAGGGCAGTGCAAGATCCTCCATGATGGGCAATGATTTTTGGGTCATGGGAGGAGAGCGAATACAAGGAAGCACAAGTTAGCATAATGAAAAGCACCCTGTGTGTCTCTGTCCTCAGGGCTTTCTGTCAGACCTGCTGGAGAAAGCTAACAGACACTACGACGAGCAGAAGCTGCAGGAGTACACACAGACCATAGTAAGACTTGCACACTTGCACATTCAAACACTCAATCAGCTCAATAAGCTCAGTTTAACTGGACAAACTTTGCACTTAGCGTTGGGAACAGAAAGCTGACAATTTAATAAAAAATGCAATTTTTCAAAGACAGTAAGACCGTTTTAAGTTTTTTGATTCCACCTATCTATTGTGCTTTGCGGTGCAAGGGAAGACTCTTAACTTGTAAACAACATCTTAAATGCTTTCAATTGTATAAAATAAGGAGAAAAATAGTAAGAAAACAGTAATGAAATTCTGATTGTGAGTGCAATCTTTAGAAGTTCCTTCACTAGAAGAAAACTAAAGGCTGTACATTTGTGATAAAAGACATATGTCTAGCGATTTTTGGAGGTACTCAGTGGCCTGTTATGGTGGTGGCTGCAGCCCTGTGCGGCTCACTGGTTGTGACCCATCATGTCCTGCAGGTTGTGAGACTGCAGCCCAGATGTGCTAGCATCTGCTTCTTCCTGGAAGCCCCAGAGCTGAGCTGACCTAATTTTCTGAAGCAGTTTCTTCATAGAAAAACTTATTGTTTCTTCATCTAGTGCAGAGGGAAATCTTGGAGACGAACCAAAACAAAAAAAACAAAACAAAAAAAAACAGCTTAAAATAATGTAAAAAATTTGTAATTTTAATGAACATACTGCTATGATGCAGGTGGTGTTAGTGACTGATTAAAATTATAAGTAGAAGTTGTAAACTAATGACTAAGATTAGCCTAGCTTACACTCACAAAATATCACTGTCCTAATGAAGAAGAAATAATACAGTACTGCCAGCATCAACGGGCATAATACCCATGCATGATGTCTACTTATGCAATCAGATTAACACATCGCTGTTCACATCTGTGCCACCGTCAGTCTCCAAAGAATCAGGCTGAGCAAATGTGCTTAGATTTTATGCACAGTTATTACATTTAGTTATTACATATGTACAGTCCAAACTGGGACTTCCAAACCAGTCCAGGAAAAACACCAAACCTTCAATGATGGCATATTTTCCTGCTGTTTTGTTCCTGAGGACAGATGCGGACAGATTGGACCACATATATGTTGTCAAAAGCATCCCACGCTACCTCTGGAAGTAGTTTGAGTGACCTTCAGTTATTTTCTGGGTTAATTGTTCAGCCAATAAAAATGGCCATCACGATTTTCTTAGATCCATTTCCCCATCTGACAACAGTTAAAAACCTCCTAGGTATTTGTTACTGTGTGGTAGGTTTTCATTTAAAAACTAATTTAACACTCTTCGAAGTAAAAGAGTGGGTCAGCCTCTGTTTTAGTATTCTTTTGCTCCAACGTAACTTTCTTCTAAACCTTTTGACTTATTGTGTAAAGAAAATCTGCCACACTGGCTGAAAAAGTGAAGTAAGGTTTATAGACCGCTGCTTTTAGTGTTCCTCTGTTAGACGTGCAGAACTGAGGAAAAAAAGAAGTGGTGAATACATCATAATTTTATGGCTACTCCTTCGGTGTCTCAGCTGATGAAATGCACGGGACCACATTTACCTTCACTTTGACAGAGTATACCTATACAAAGCTTCCTTTCACTTTCTCCTCTGTTCTACTTCTGCTTTGTAGCTCAAGATGTTTGATCTGAATGGAGATGGGAAGCTGGGCCTGTCAGAGATGGCAAGGTAATATGCGATTTTGCTTGTTTCTGTTCGTTGTGTAAATGTTGAAGCACAACACGTGAATAATTTACCAACTATTGTGTCCGCTAATGAAGTCCCTCTCTGCCGCAGGCTTCTTCCTGTACAGGAGAATTTCCTGCTGAAATTCCAGGTAGGGGACAAACATGGAGCTGAAATAAAAGCAAAACAGAATGGATATATTATACTCAGAGAACGTCACTGAATTACATAATACGCTGTAACCATTTTATACATTTTTAAATTCACAGGCCTGGTTTTGATGATGGTTAAAGGAGATATTCATTGACTCTTCAAGAGTAGCTTTGTATAATTCACAGTTTAAAATGATCCATATATATATTGTTGTGGGTCTTACTGCTTCATATCAATTCATCCACTGTCCTGAACAAGCTGTTGTAGAACTTTTCATTTTAAGCTAGCTTTCATCTCATTGGCTGCCCCTCATATTCAACAGGGTGGAACAGGTTGTGGGTGGGGCTTCTGTGTTTAGAGACAGAGCTGTGTGTCGGACCACATTAGGGATATCCATTCTTAGCTGACATACAAAGTCAGAAGCAGAGAAGACTTCTGTTTCTAAGGTTTTGACTAACAGCAAGTAGTTGACAATAAACTGCCCTCCATATTTGAAAAATTCACCATGTTTAATATGAGCATACACCAAAGTATACCCGGTCTAAGTTAGTTGCACAGACACGTCTTTTTTTTTTTTTGTAATTTAAGTAAAACTTTGTGTTTACAGGGTGTCAAGCTGACATCTGAGCAGTTCAATGCCATCTTCACATACTACGACAAGGTAGGTGACATGTTATCAAAAGTCATAAACTGAAATTCAATAAATGTGATTTTTTTTTAAAAAGAAAAAAAAAACAAGACTATGATGAAGCTATAAGTCTTTCTTTTATTAAAAATAAAATTCAGGTTGGATTTTTTTTTTCTTTTTATTGTTAATGATTGATAAAAATTGTG
>VUQR01022675.1:46126-85225 GCA_015108515.1 Hemichromis elongatus
CTTTACAGGAGAGCAGATACCTTGGTGAACTTGATGTCCATCAGTTATTAGTAGGACGACTGAGAATTCATAACTGAGCCTAATGGCTAAAGCGTTTACTGTAACTATGCAAGAATGAATGTATCTATGGCTTTGATTGTGCTGCGTATCTACTTTAGTTTTGCTCTGTCCCCTTCAAAAAGCGCACTAAACCCTGCAGTCAGGGAAGAGCGTGTTGTGTTGTTAAGAGGTAATCACAGACTAGATTTTACAAATGTTAGCGCCCACTCCCTGAACGTCTCGTCGCTCAGCGTTGGACTGTCGTGTGAACACTCTGCACTCTGCTGCCCAAAACACATTTTTTGGGGGGGCAAAAAGTAAAAAACTTTATCTGCTACTTGTCTAGCTAGCTCACTAGCTCATAACCTACTTTTCTAATAAATTGTTGGTCCTTTAAGCTCAGTAATCGTAACATGAACCTAATAATAATTTTAACTCATGGGAAAAAGAAAAATGTAAATTCCTGTATTCCTCAGATCTGTTACCACAATTTTATGCTAAGCAGCTCATTCTGTTGTTTGAAAAGGATAATCATAAAAACACTTTACTGTTTATACACAATTCAGGTACATTTGGATTATTTTCTCAGACTGTTGGATTGTCTTACCGTGGGATAACGCCAGCCATGGTGCAAATGGGTTCTCGGTCAGTGTCTTCACAATTATTGTGTGTACAACAGATATCCAATAAAATATCCTACATGGGGAGTAGGTTAGCACCAGTTCAGATTTCCCCTTATACCACTATATGATGGTTAACGGCCGTATGATAACATGTCGTGATAGGATGGAGAATTAATTTGCTCATAGTCATTGTGGTTGCTTGAAGAATAGTTGCATAAAGCTCGTGCAATTTTCCTTTTTTTTGTATTCGTTCAAAACAACCAGGGTTTATTTGTTTCAGAAGAACGACTACATTTTGTCATTGAAAGGTTCTGCTAATAAATAATTTATTTAAACAAAACTCTCTTTTGGGTTATTCCTTGAAAAGTTATTTTAAATAATATTTATTTATGAACTGAAATGTGATGTTTTCATTTCTTCAATCTTTTTTGGAGAATCTTTCTAAACACGCACCGAAGCAATTTCTCTATATGGCGCTTTCAGACAAATCCCAGCTGAAAACAAAGTGCTGTACACGTGACCAGACCATGCCCCCATACATGAAAAATAAATATATAATAGTTCAAATTAAATTAAAATAATAAAATCATCACATTAGATTAAATTGAAGCAGTAAAATCAGGGTCAGTGGCCAATTTAAAATGGGGGGCAGGTTATTCCAGAGGGCCCATCCTCTCCGAGCTTCCTCTTGTACCTGGGATCAAATACAGCAGGTCCTTTAAGTTAGTTTAGCTTTACCTTGCACTTTAAATGATAAAAGCTGGACTTGACAGTAGCCTTAATTTGAGTCACTAACCAGATGTTGTATTACTTCCCTCAGCCAGTGAGCCCAACTCAGTGAGTGAATCCACTTCAGGAGACTCCATCTGTGTGCTAACAACGTCATTTTGTGCTTTGTTCCTTGGAGATACTCATTGTTCTACAATGGCAAATATGGCTACTGTTATTTTACCTAGAAATGTTCATTCCATTGCAGCCCGAATAGGGAGTTAAAAAGCCTCGTGTTCCCCTGGCACCCTACTTCTGACCCCACATATCTTCTTACGTCTCAATCTTGCAGGTTTGTGACGTACTGACAAAATCTTTCTGTGCCTCTAAAGCAGGTACATCCTTTCTTCACTACCAAAACTCCTATTGTTGCTTATGAGGTTAGCAGGTTGAGGGTCGCAGACTGAATAAACTGATCCACAAGGCCAGTAATGTATGGAGCTGGACTGTGATGAAGAGGCTGATGTTGTCTCAGATAAAGACAATGTTGGATAATACTTCCCACCCACTCCATGTCGTGCTGGCTGGTCACAGGAGCACGTTCAGTATCAGACCAAAAAGCAGGAAATCACTGGTCTCCCATCTCCCTGTACAGCTCCTCCATGTAACACACTGTAAACACTGCGATAGTTACATCCTTTTTGCACACACTCTTTCTACTCAGTACTTTTCCCGTCAGTATTCTTGATATTTATTATTGAGGTTTTTGTATATATTGTGCTATTTCTTAAATTTGTAAATCTGTAACATAATGTATTGTTGAAAAGTTTAGTCTGTTTCTGTTACTGTATTGTAGCAACTGTAACCCACATAATTTCCTTGGGGATTAATAAAGTATGCTGATTCTGATAAATAAAGAAAAGCAAAATGATACAACTCTGTTTGTCGTTTATGACATCGGTCTCTTTTACATAACAATGTCTGCAGCTGAGCTGTTTGTATTCACTTTGCTTTTAAACTGCTTTCTTCTGTGGATGCTGAGATGACAGCCTTGACCCTCATCCCAGCCCTCACCGGTTCTGTGAGAGTCTTAACCCAAAACCAGCCTGTGCCTCCATTGTTTTACGCTGTGATCAGACAATACTTTTCACTCATGAGTCATACCCACAATGCATTGGTCATGTAATATGAAATTCCCCGTGCGGCGGTTTAAGTTTGAGTGTAAGTTTCATGAAGCAGTTTTTTTGACGTGGTTTTAAAAAGTTCTATGCAAAATAAAAGCAATGTTAACTCTAAGAGTGACAAGGAAATAAAGTTTTTCTTCCCCTTTCTTCTAAAAACACTTTACCCGTCTTAACTGTTACTTGATAGGCCAATTTTTACATACATTTCCTTTTCCCCTTTGCAGGCCTTGCTGTCAGCAGGCAGTCCTGCAGCGTAGTAGGTGACCATACTGCAAAACAATGTCAAGGGAAGTGTTTTAAGACAAACATCATATAAGGTCACGATCCTGGCTGACCTTTAAGCCGTTGAAAGTACGTTACCGCTGTCGTTTTATGACACCTGTATCTGCAGCCGGCTTGGCCACAGAGATGATAAAGCAGAGCTGAAACGGAACGTGCAGCTTAGAAAATGCTTCTTTTCCAAGTTTCATGTAATTAATGTTTCAGATAAACAAAAATAAGAGAGTTTGAGTATCAATTACACAGGACTGGGAGTAGAGTGCATTTTTGTTTTTGTGAATTATCTAACCTGAACATTCAGTAAACAGGCCTGTAGAGGAATCTTTATGTAGAAGAGAGGTCGGGATCAGGTCACACTGAGCTAAGCTCCCTGAAATGTAATTCGTATCTAATCAAACCAGTCTGCCCAGAATGGTGTGTTGAAAGTCATGTGCTAGGTGAAAAAGAGAGAGGGAGGGAGGGTGTCTGTGTGTGTGTATAGAGTGACCAAAGTAGGAGCAACAGTTACATGATAAGGTACTAGTTTGAATTTCTCTCTGCAGACAAGTCCTTTTGTTTCTGTGGAGATGTAGGCGCTCACACAATGGATTTATAACACAGGAAAAGTAAAAGAAGAAAAAAAGAGACCTCTTTGTTTGTTTGTTTTTTAAGTAACTTATCACAGGTAAATATTTAACTGTCCTTTAAGAAATGTTAGCCATGATTCAAGCAGCAGCAGAAGGTCTGAACAGTAATGAAGTGTACATCTGTTTTTACCTTTTACCTGTGCATTTAAATTCTATGACTTTGCAATACATTGTGCGATCGTGGCTCAAGAGTTGGCAGTTCGTCTTGTAATCGGAAGGTTCGAGCCCCGGCTCCGACAGTCTCAGTTTGGGAAAGGTACTTCACCCGTTGCGTACTGGTGGTGGTCAGAGGGCCCGGTGGCGCCAGTGTCCGGCAGCCTCGCCTCTGTCAGTGCGCCCCAGGGCAGCTGTGGCTACAATGTAGCTCACCATCACCAGTGTGTGACTGTGTGGATGACTGAAGTGTAAATCGCTTTGGGGTCCTTAGGGACTAAGTAAAGCGCTATACAAACAAAGGCCATTTACCTTAGATTTGTCTTTGTCTGAGTAGAAACATGAGGTACTACTTTTTCCATCGTGTTTTGCATAGAGCAGGTTCGATGCTATTTGATTAAACCGTTTCTGATAAGAATGTCTTAGAAAGGAGACACAGCTGTGCTGTATTTCTTCACCAGAGGAACGCTGAGATAATAGCAGCAGGGCATTTGGATAGTCAGTAGGTATTTAGTGTGAACATGTCTTGCATTTTTGGTAAAGGCACCGGTGTAAAACGTTGTTAATGTCACTAACTGTATATGGCAGCTTTAAAAGAAAAATAAGAATTTTTTATTGTTGTTTTTCTTTTGGCAAATTCAAGAAAGTTATAGAAAAATGTTCACCAGGCTCTGCTTTATCACATTCAACGTGAAAGAAAACAATAGTTCAGCTGATATATGTCTAGACTCATTTGTGCTTTATTATAGAAAGAACTTAATAAATTATGCACATAGGACCCAAAGTTTAGTGGCTCAAAACTTAAAAATTTAAACAGGCTAAATTATAACAACAGTCGCCAACAGCACAAACATTGTTTTTCCCCATAATGATTGTTTGGTCTACTCCTTGAGGACAAACCAGTTAATGCGATTTATTTTTTTGTTTCTTTGGGTTTTTTAAAAAAAAAATCCAGTTCCCACGTGTCCAAGTAACATCTTTAAACTTTATGTGGTCATACACAAGCAGTCTGAAACTGTAATAGATTAATCTCGATTAATCGATTCTTCCTAGCGTGACTAACTAGACGATCATTTCAAAACCATGGCTGTATATTTTTTGCTAATTTCACTGAAGGTACTTAGTATTGGTTAACACCAGAAACCATGTATTGTATATACAGTGCTTAACAAGAAGTAACAATAAAAAATCTAAACAATTTAAAAATATATATATATTTCCCATCTGGGAATGCAAGTAAATAATTGTAATTTTTAGTGTTAATTTTTTTTTTTTTAAACGACATCCTTTAATATTTTTCCTGCTTTTTTTTAAAAAACAAATTTGAAAACTCATGGCTAACAACAACATATACTGATGGATTAACCATTACAGAAATCTAAATTATTTTGGTAATTATCAGTATTGTTAATTTAGGGTCACTGTGGCATTACATGGATGGTAGTCAATAATATGATAATCTATATTATAAAATAATATATTAATCTATGATAATTTTGTGAGCGCTGTATATTTTTTAACCTAAATCTCCAAGGGCTACTAGCAGGTCCTTTAATCCAGCCAGCTATGGTCCTCACATGCTCTGTGCTCCTGTTTTGCAGAGGTATGTGCAGACCACATGGCGGCAGAAAGCCATGGTGACTCTTATAGACTACCCAGCTCCTATGGAGCTGTTTTCAAAAGCTGGAGAGCTGAGAATGCCATTTTCTGATGTGGTCAAGTATGGCATTCTGGGCATCTCCATCACTCTCCTACTGCTGGCTCTGGGCATCTTAGCCTGGCAGATCTACAGATTCTGCACAGAGAATTACACTACATACACCCAGCAAGATGCAGGTGAGTAGGGATTATATTACAGTAAGACACAGTGCAATGCATATTGACAAGCCAAATAATTAAAGGCATGGTTGTGTCTGTTTTCTACAATAGTGCATAATGATTTGTTGTATTCAGAAGAAAGACCAACGACAACAGGAAACTACTCAGGAGCTCCAAGTACCAAAGTAAGAGGAAAGCACTGATAATGTAGATGGTCTTGTCCAGACGGTATAGACCATGTCAAGTGAAAATCCTGCTTCAAGGAATCTGCTGCTTTTCAATTGATAACTCAGGGTTTGTGTGTCTGAGCAACCTGATATTAAGTTTTGACCTGTAACTGAAAAGCTGGTATGTAAATCTCTGAAATGTGTTGCTGCTAATTTCTTTATGGCACAGTTATTGAGTTACATGTTAAGATTCTGGAACAAGATTGGAGAGAAAAACACGAAATATTTTAAATAGGACTGCTTGAAAAGAAATGAAGGTAATATTCCTGAAAATTGTAGATTATTGGTGTGATCAGAAGGAAATTAGTAAAACAGCATGATATAAATACCACAGTTTTAATATATATTGTACCACGGAAGTCAGCATTTAGCATGTATTTCTACTACGGACTGTTTTCGACGACTGTCAGAGAGAAGGCAGATAGGCAAACAGCAGGCTGGGTGGGGTGTTTGTGTTGTGTTTGAGATGTCGAGCACAGTTTATGTGGATAGTCTGCTGTTTGCTTCGTACCACATGACTGACTTGTGTCAGGAAAAGTTCTGCTAAGTGTAAAAACTTCCATGTAAAGTGTTAGGACGAGGACAGACATTGGCTAGACTAAGACTGGTGAAAATCGAGGACAACAGATGTAAACCTGAATGTTGGCAGCATTCTAACGCAATACTACAAGCTGAAGCTGAATCACTTTGAGCACCTTTGTGATAAAGCAGGCAACAACAACTATGATGGGAGTAAAGGACTCTAGTGTGACAACAGTTGTAAGTTAATACCCTTTGAATGGTATGTACATGAAACCAGATCCATCGTCACAGTGTGTACATGTGGATTATCTCAGTATTTCCTCAATAGATAGATGTGACTCTTTAAAAATAGAGTTTATAAATGAATGACAGAGAATTGTGCTCTGTGTTAAAAAGGCTTATACAACTGGCCTGTTTTCTTTCTTAATTCCTGGGTAAACGGTGTACATTTGTGCATTCGTGTGTGCCTGCAGCTGGAAGACGTCAGCACAGAGGCCCACAGACTGAGTCGCTGCCTGTCTCGGCCATCCGTAGGGTCCACTGAGGCAGCTGGAGACAAAGAAGAGCAGGCAACTATTCAAAAGGTAAAATTATTATTATTTTAATTTAGAAATAGAACCCTGAGGTCCAGTGAAATTATTAATGTGAGATAAAACAGATAGTATATTCATTCTTTGGAGTGTTGCTCTGTTGGTATTACTACAGTTATTTAAACAACACCAACAACATCCATCTCAATGAGCACCAATAATACAGTGGGTTTTTTTTTTAATATGTTATGGTTTTAACACCTTTTTATTTTAAGTATACTAAATAAAGCTGTCTGATTCATTAAGTAAAAGTGAGATTCTCCAATCGTTAGATAAAAATGCCAAAGTTTAGGTAAATGTTACAAGCTGCTGCCTCTCACTAGCAGACCTAAACTTAACCACATGGTGGCGCCAAGAGTGAGCGTATTGAGAGACATGGGGAAAAAATGCAGTGTAAATATGCTGCACACTTATACATGGATTACACGTGTGCTCACAGATACATGTGTACACTCGTTTTTCTTGCTGTATCTCATACTTGCAAACACCTCACGACAGTCATTAGGATTCATCTACTGTCAAGCAAAGATGTCTGAGCCAAATGTCTGTAAACCCTCCCGGCAGCTGTTCACATATTCAGGGTGACCAAAAGATAAGCAGGCTGACTTTAGTTTTCCATGCTTTTCCTAGTGGCAAGTATTTGAGTATATAACAGAAATATACAAGTTAATGTTTAAAAAAATTTTTCCCACAGTCCTTGCAAAAGAAGTTGAACAGTAAATGATGACACAGTTTCAGACTTAATCAAAACCAGCCTTTGTCTCTTTAGTGACATATCCTCTTGTACCAGGTGGATGGGTCGTTACGGTTCTCCGTCTACTATGATCAGATGCAGTCACGTCTGGTGGTCACCGTGCTGCAGGTGGAGGGGCTTTTGGAGCACAGTGAGACCCGAACCCTTCAGCCATTTGTTAAAATACTGCTCATGTGGGCTGGATTTGATGCTGTAGAAGTCGAGGGCTTTAAAGATGAAGCGGTCAGTTTATCTTAATATTCATTTCCACAAACTTCTTTTTCTTGATGCATATTTAAAAAGTATAATCCACGCTGTCGTGGAGTTTTCATTCTTCACAGCATCTCTGCACTAAACTCAAAGGTGTCATAGATTACTGCTGTGATCCTCTTAGGGTGAAGGCTTGTCGCCTGTTCTGTGGACAGTGCTGCAGGAGTGGCGTACTCGCATTGTGAAAGGCAGCTGTAACCCTCTATTTGGAGACCAGTTCAGCTATGTTTTACAAGAGGATAAGCTCCATCACATCAAACTAAGGATGGAGGTTCTGCAGTACACAAACACATCTCTCATTCTTAAAATGTATTTGTTCAGGACTCAAACAGTATTGCTTGTACTACATTGAATTCCCCTGCATGGAGTTTGCATGTTACCATCACATTTCCATAAGCACTACAGCTATATTTTAGTACTTTAGTCTCTTTACACTTGTAGAGAGAAAAAAGTATAAACGATAAAGTATTTTATCTGTTGTGGTGTAAATCATTTATCAGGTGTCTGTATGCATCTCAGGTGAGGGACTTTGATAAATTCTCCAGAAACACAGTGTTAGGAGATGTGAGGGTTCCTTTAGGACAGCTCAACATCTCCTACCCTCTGGAACTACAAGAGGATCTGAAGATACCCCAGAAGGTACTGCAGGGGGCGCACACACACACACATACCCAAACGCACAGCATGCAGACAGGACTGTTTTTTAGTAGCATCTCAAATAGTTGATGTTATATAAAGGTGAAATGCACTGAGTGTTAATATGATTATAAAACTGTATAAGAACTATATTTAGCCACAATAATAAAATAAATGTTAATATTAATTGTGTAAAAGGAAAGTTTCTTTCAGAAATAATCAAACATATTTACAGACGTAATACATGATAGTACAAATATAATAAAGTACATTGTTATAACTATATAATCCTTCTGCATAGTCCACACAATAATTGTTGCATTTTCATAAAAGCGATCATTTTTGTTATTGTTATAGTATCTGTGCCTAATATTTTGTCAACAACATCAAGGTACCATGAGTGAGGTGAAATGTTAGGAGTCATTTAGAGTTGCACAGGTGTGCCCGACAGTGCATTTGTGTAGCTAGGATTTTATTTTGCACATTAACTTTAGTGTAACTTTTACTGCTATCTGTCATTTGTTTCATCATTATTGTCATTGATATTTCAATAACTGCGCATTGCATGCATCTGTGCATCCATCCATCTTCTTCCGCTTTTTCCGGGGCCGGGTCTCGGGGGCAGCAGCCTAAGCAGACCATCCTACTATAATAATTATTTATTATATTGGGGGAAATAATAATTAATGTAGTGTTTATTTTGTATTACTCAAAGAGAAAAAATATATATTTGTAATCCTAGTGCAAATGAAACCATAGTATGGCTGTTGCCTTCATTTATGTCATTAATGTTTGTGCCTGCAACTATATAACTGTTTGTTTTTGTTTTTTAACTGTGCATAAAATGTACATTATACTGATGCGTTCTCCAAAGGATCATGTTGGAGAGGTGCTTTTGTCGCTGAGATTTCTTCCCACGTCTCAGAGGCTGGAGGTGGGCCTGCTAAAGGTCAAAACGGTCCTTTCTGAGATATCCCCAAATGCAGGTAAATTAATATAAAAAAAACACCTTTACCCAAAAAAGACACTAGCTTTGATGCACATATGGTTATAAATTTTAATTTGATCTGTGTATGTGTTGCACAGCCCTGTATGCCAGGATCAGCGTGCAGTGCAATCAGTGCAAGCTGAAGTACCAGAAAAGCTCTACAGTGGCTCGGTGCCTGGTGACCGTTTTCAACGAGGTCCTCTTGTTCTCCTTACCAGAGGTTCATCTGGAGCGGTGTAAAATTTTGGTCTCTATATACGAAACTCACACAACAAGCAAATCAGCCAAACAGCTGATCGGACAGCTGAGCGTGGGGAAGGAGAAGAGTTCAGAAGACGAGCACTGGACTTTGATGATGCGCTCAGTCCGCCAGCCAGTAGCAAAGTGGCATGGCCTACTGATCTGAATCACAGCAGGACCAATGCTATCATCATGGATGGCTGTATTTGTTTGTTTTTGCCTTAAATCATGTGTATCAGTCTGTTCAGGTATCTGCACTTGCTGAGGACCAGACATGGCTGTCCTCCTGATCTCACAGTGACAGAAAACTTTAGTACTTACTGTTACTCGATGGTAAACATGTGATGCTCTGCTTATAGTTACAGTTTGTAACAATGCTCAACTTTCTCAGGGCCACACTAACATATAACATACTTAACAATTGTCGAAACTGATTCGATGCAGCGCTGCTTTTACCAGAACTGAGTTCATGAGAGGCATTAACTGCGAAAATGTTGGTTTAAATGTTTATGTTGGATGCTAAAGCAGAAGCTGTACTCGTTACTGTCTACTACAAGTAATTAGCATGTGCCTAAATCACTACAAGACGCCTCAAAAAATATTAAATGCCACAGTTATGACGATTAGTTTATGTTTTATTTTTTATACAATGTGTATATTTTAATCAGCGATTCGTTCTATGAAATGTAATATATAAGACATTAGGTTCACAAGACAGAATGCAACTGATTGAAACTTCCTATAAATCCTTAATAAATTCCATAATTTGGTATGGACACCATTTCTGCTCATCAGTAATGTTATTGGTGCCACTACTATGGCCTGATTAGTGTGATATCATTTGTAGCAGAGATAAAAGACTGTTCTGCATGTCTCTCTCTTTTTGTATAAAGGTTAATCTAAGCACAACTGAATAATTTAATTAATAAGTGTTTAAAAGCACTGCAGTTACCAATATGTTGGCCTTTTCCCCCTGATAACCAACATGTCCTCACCCTGCTCTGTGGTTTGGCTAGAGTGCCCATCTTGCGCGCATGTGTACCAAACTGAACACAAGCGGACGGCTGTCAGAGTCAGGGTAGGTTTTTTTCTGTTTAAGATAAGACTAAACACAACAAAGACTGATATGTCATTTTGACCTTGTAAAGTCCATTTCTTTGAGTATATATATATTGCTTTTGTTTGAGTTTTCCAGTTGACTAATTTCAGTTGAAGTTACTTAATTTGAAGATATTATATATATATATATATATTTGAAGTGGTTTAAAAGTCTTTTGTTTCTACTTTTAAGCCTCCTTTTAGGTTGCTTTAACGGCAAATCCATTAATGAGAAAAAAGAAAAAAAAACAGAAGCCAGAAATGAGCTAAGCATGATTGGACAAAGGATCAGGAAACCGGGGACAATATATATACACCCAGCAGGGTGCGCAAGAGAGCAAAAACGATGGTCAGGTGAGTAATACACAGGTACAGAGTGGTATTGCTTTTATTTTAGCTATGCCAGTCTCATTTATTAGCCGGCGTGTGCTTCAGGAACAGTAATGATTAGCTTCTAAAGTTATTATGATTATTAGCCAAAAAGCCAGGCTCGCTTTAAAATGTGATCCAATGAGTAAAATTTAAACGTTCTTCTCAAACTCAGTCTTTAAACCGATTATGTGTGGACAGCACTGGATTACTAAGAAAGCTTAAAAATACACCAGAATGCATTTTGAATGAAGTTATTAATGTTACCTATTTATTTATGTTCATGTTGATTCTATTTCCCCTCCCAAACCAGCGTCTCTAACTTCTTATTTATTTTTATGAGTCCCTCTGGATCATCGTTGCTCTGCTTTGAGTTGTTTGTGCTCAAAATCCTACGATATTATAAATGGTTAGTTGAGATATACTTGTATGTATTCATACCTAAATTAATAACTGAATGCTGGATACCTCAGTAAAGGCTCATTAGCTCTTAGATTACCCGTGTGTCATGTTTACTCTCTTGTTTATTACAATGAAAATATCACAGACAGGAAATTGTGATAAAAAAATATTTTATTGGAGCGTATTTCACATCATATTATATGACTAGAAATGCACCATTCAGCGGTTGTGCTTTATTCAGCTGCATCTTTTCCCTGTAAAACAAAACAAAACAGTACATGTGGGTCAGTGTGTATAAAAACAGACCATTCAGTGAAAACGAATCCAATTATTGTCTGTAGCCAATTTTATGAAATTCAAAGCAGAGTTGGGATATTTCTTCTTATAACTTTGTGATAAGTCTAAAGTGTGTGTACATTTACCTTGCCAGAGTCGCGGCTCTTGGCTCTCAGCTTGTTGACCTGGGACTCTGCAATATCGGCACGTTCCTCAGCCTCCTCAAGCTCATGCTGGATCTTCCTGTACTTGGACAGATGAACATTGGCCTGCTCCTCCTGTAATATTGTAATAAGTCACAATTTCTTAGTGTTCAAAATGATGAGAGTTTGTTTGTGCAAACCTAAAGTCTGAGTTATAGAGTTGAGGGTTTGTTTGTTTTTTCTGTGTGTGGTCCTTACCGCTTCCTCAGCCTGCCTCTTGTAGGCCTTCACCTTGAGCTGCAGCTTGTCAACCAGATCCTGCAGCCTGCTAATGTTTTTCTTGTCCTCCTCAGTCTGTAAAAGAAAATGCATTTTAAAAATGTCATCTTATGGTAGCTGGGATAGGCTCCAGCCACCCTGCAACCTTGATAAGCATAAGCAGAACAGAATGGATGGATGGATGCAAAATGCTAATGTGGTTTACCTGATAGGTGAGCTCCTTCACTCTCCTCTCATATTTGCGGACACCCTTAACAGCATCTGCACCACGCCTCTGCTCAGCTTCAACCTCAGCCTCCAGCTCACGCACCTTCAGAAAATGGAGCAAACTTTTAAAATCCATGGTTTATATAAAAATGTCGTCACACATATTTTTCACCTGCATAAACTTCTTACCCTGGACTCGAGTTTCTGGAGCTGTTTCTTGCCACCCTTCATAGCCAGATTCTCAGCCTCATCCAGGCGGTGCTGCAGGTCCTTGACAGCAGCCTCGAGGTTCTTCTTCATCCTCTCCAGGTGAGCACTAGTGTCCTGCTCCTTCTTCAGCTCCTCAGCCATCACAGCAGCCTAGAAAACATGACCTCAATTAACAGTGTGATGAAAACAAAGCTGAGTTGTACCGTCGTAGTAAACATGTGCATAAACCTACATCAGTGATGGCCTTCTTGGCCTTCTCCTCAGCATTTCTTGCTTCCTGGACAGTGTCCTCCACTTCACTCTGGATCTGAACCAGGTCAGCCTCAAGCTTCTTCTTGGTATTCAGAAGGCTTGTGTTCTAAGATATGGAAAGTTTACATTTAAGGTTGTTAATTTGAACTTTGTCACAAAAATAATTGAAGTGTCTCTTTAAAAGTGTTCACCTGAGAGTGCAGCAGTCCAACACGCTCACTGGCGTCCACCAGCTCCTGCTCAGCGATTTTGCGGCTTCTCTCTGTCTGTTCCAGAGCAGATCTGAGCTCCTCAATTTCAGCTACCATCAGACCGTTCCTGCGCTCCACCATAGCAGCCTGTTCCTTGAGGTCATCCTGAGACCTGACAGCATCATCCAGGTGCAATTGGGCATCCTAGCAAAGAGAATATCGAAATTATATTCACATGAATAACAAAAAGCACTTACACAGAGTGTGTACAACAGCTCTGTCCTCTACCATACCTTCAGCTGTGCCTGGACGTTTCTCAGCTGCTTCTGGGACTCAGCAGCCTGGCGATTAGCGTGGCTCAGCTGAATCTCCATCTCATTCAGATCTCCCTCCATCTTCTTCTTGATTCTCAGGGCATCGTTCCTGCTCCTGACCTCAGAGTCCAGAGTGCTCTGCATGGAGTCAATCACTCTCTGGCTGTTCCTCTTGATCTGCTCAATCTCTTCATCTTTCTCTGCCAGCTTCCTGTCTACTTCACCTTTGACCTGGTTCAGCTCCAGCTGAACACGCAGGATCTTAGACTCTTCGTGCTCCAGAGTTCCCTAATCATATGACAGAATGAATATGAAAAGATATTCATCTCTGCGATTGCAGATTTTACAGTGTACTTGTTTATGACTGAATATTTATTTTCAGAGGAGCTCCTAAGACGAAGATTTACCTCAGCCTCTTCAAGAGCTGTCTGGATCTCAGACTTCTCTGTCTCCACCTGCTTCTTGGCCTTCTCCAGCTCGTGAATGCTCTTTCCAGTCTCACCAATCTGTTCAGTCAGATCTGAAATCTCCTCTGCAGAGGCATGTTTGATATTGTTTAGTCTCAAGACATCAAATATGAACACAAGCTACTTGCGCGGTATGGTGGGAACTCACGTTGCAGGTTCTTGTTTTCACGCTTCATGGTCTCCAGCTGATCCAAGGCTTCCTCATAGGAGTTCTTCATCTTGAACAGTTCAGTGCTGAGAGAACGAGCCTCCTTCTGAGCTCCTTCCACCTCTGCCTGACCCTCCTCATACTTCTGTTTCCACTCTGCCAACACCTAGATATGCATTTGATGCAGTTATTCACCCATGCAAATCGAAACCACGAGTTTGTGTCTTCTTCGAGCAAAGTAAATGATGCTACCTTGTCAAAGTTCCTCTGTTTCTTGTCCAGGTTGGCAGCCAGGCCATTAGCTCTCTCCACATCAATCATGAGGTCCTCCACTTCACTCTGGAGCCTCTGCTTGGTCTTCTCCAGAGAAGCACACTTGGAGTTAACGGCCTCAATCTGTTCCTCAGCCTCCTGAAGGCGCTGGGCCAGCTTTTTCCTTTAAAAAAAAAAGGTTTTCTCAGTAAAAACTTATTGTTTTACTTATTTTTTGCTCGCATTCTTACTAACTAAAATCTCACTTGGCTTCCTCAAGTTCCTCAGTGCGCTGGATAGCATCAGTTTCATATTTACTTCTCCACTGAGCCACCTCACTGTTGGCCTTGGACATTGAACGCTGCAGCTCAGCCTTGGCCTCCTGCTCCTCCTCAAACTGCTCCCTCAGCAGGTCACAGTCATGGCGAGCAGACTGCAGTGCGTGGGCAAGGGCATTCTTGGCCTGGTGTAAGACACATCGTTGCATAAGCAAAATGTCGGAATCACCAACAAAAAAACTATACACACCTCACTGAAATATATATATTTTGTGGTCTTAACTGAGATAGGACAATAGTGAGAAGGGAAACGAGGGGGAGACATGTAATAAATGGTCTTACTTGGGCCTTACAGCATAGGGATCACCTGCTCTGTCTGGTAAGCTATACAAGCCTCCACTGAAGTGTTTCTTACCTTAACCTCCTCTTCAATGTGTCTCTTCAGCTCCTCAATCTGCTGTGTGAAGGCCTGTTTGCCTCTGGTCAGCTGAGAGACGAGAGCTTCTTTCTCTTCAATCTGACGGCTGAACTCACCTTGTGTAAAAAATAGTCATCAAACTTTAGTTTGTGTTCAGCTTTTCTCTCAAAAACAGAAGATCACAGTGAGTAAGTTCAGATCGCTGCATGTTGTCTCATACAAACCATTTTCAGTGAGGAGACGTGCTTTCTGTGCACCCAAGTCATTGATCTGACGGACATTTTCATCATTTTTGGCCTTCAGTTCGCTAAGTTGGTCCTCAAGAGTACGGCACATCTTTTCAAGATTTCCCTAGAGAGGGAGAAAAAGATTCATCGGATTTTATATCATCACTATTTTCTTGTAATTTAAGTATTAAACTAAATGCATTTTGCTGTTTACCTTTGCTTTAGCGACAGCTTCCATGTTGCTGGACAGGTCGTCAATCTCCATCTTGTATTCGCTCTTTTCCTTCTCAAGCTTCTGCTTGACACGCTGGAGGTTGTCGATCTGCTCTCCCAGCTCAGCAACGCTGTCAGCCTGCTTCTTGCGAAGAGCAGCGGCGGTGGCTTCATGCTGCAGAGTAGACTCCTCCAGGTCACGACGGAGCTTCTGGAACTCAGCCTCGCGCTTCTTGTTCATCTCAATCTGAGCAGCGGTTGCACCACCGGCTTCCTCCAGCCTTTCGCTGATCTCTTCCAGTTCCCTGGAGAGGTCAGCTCTCTGCTTCTCAACCTTGGCGCGAGCAGCACGCTCAGCCTCGATCTCCTCCTCCAGTTCTTCAATACGAGCCTGTTGGATTAGATATGTGTGTCCTTTGAGTAAACTTTCAAAATTAAAAAACAAAGCAGAAAATATGGATGGACAATCATTTGATGTAACATCATGTCTCATTCACCTGAAGCTCCTTGATCTTCTTCTGAAGCTGGGCACCCATTGACTGCTCATCCTCAATCTTGCTAAGGAGCTGACTGATTTCAAAGTCCTTCCTGTGAAAATAATAAGTTGGATGGTTAATAAATGTACATAATATATCAAATCCTTAGAAGGATGCTTGTCATAAAGGGAGAAAAAACAAAAGTACTTCTTCAGTTTCTCATCAGACTGCTGCTTGTCATTCTCAAGATCCATAATGGATTCCTGTGCGAGCTTCAGATCACCCTCCAGCTTCCTCTTGGCTCTCTCAAGGTCCATACGAAGCTTCTTCTCTTGTTCCAGAGAGCCCTCAAGCTGCACAACGACACGACTTTGTTATTCTCTCGTTCAAGAAGAGGTTTCTTTTCTCTCATGGTTTTGCCATCACCTGTGATATTTTCAACTTACATCATCAACTTGCTGCTCAAGCTTGGTCTTGGACTTGGTCAGAGTGTTGACTTTGTCTTCCTCAGACTGCAGGTCATCAAGAGTCTGCTGATGAGCCTCCTGAAGAGCCTTCTTCTCCTTAGTCAGCTTAGCGATGCTTTCATCTTGAGAAGCCATCTCTTCAGTCAGGTTCTTCACCTACATTTGCAATTACAGTGCGATTACCATATGACTGCATAGTTGTATACATGTTGTTTAATCTGCTAGGTGCAATCTAATCGTCAAACCTTGTTCTCGGTGGCATGTTTCTCCTTCTCTACTTTGGCCAAGGTAAGCTCCAGGTCATCGATATCCTTCTTGAGCTCAGAGCATTCATCCTCCAGCTTTCTCTTCTTGCCAGTAAGCTCAGCGTTGATTTCCTCTTCATCCTCCAGTCTCTCAGTTACCTCTTTAAGTTTGGCTTCCAACTGAATCTTGCTCTTGATGAGTCCCTCGCATCTCTCCTCGGCATCTGCGAGACCCTCGGATTCCTAGTTTGCATTCGAAGGACACACATGAACACATTATCATTTTATGGCAACAAAATAAAAGGGCACAGCTTCTCTTGATATCTACTTACAGATGCCACTTGGAGCTGCAGATCATTCTTCTCCTGCAGAAGGGAAACCATCTTCTCCTCAATTTCCTTCTTCTTGGCCAGGGCAGTAGCCAGATCTGTTTTCATCTTGTCATAATTCTCCTTCATCTGCTGCAGCTCCTTCTCAGTTTCAGCACTCTTGAGCAGAGGCTTGATCTTGTAGTACACCTTCATCCATGGCCAGTGTTTCACATTCATGAATGAGCGGATGTTGTACTGGATGGTGAAGATGGACTCCCTGTGTACAAGAGATTTCCATTATTGACAAAGTTATTTTTTTACTATTTTCATTCTGGCTCATTGCTCTTAATTGCTGTGTTCAACATACCTCCTCTCCATCATTT
The DNA here is from genome assembly GCA_015108515.1 of Hemichromis elongatus. Lineage (NCBI taxonomy): Eukaryota > Metazoa > Chordata > Actinopteri > Cichliformes > Cichlidae > Hemichromis > Hemichromis elongatus. The sequence continues at coordinate 63,389 of VUQR01022675.1, forward strand.
TGACAAACTCCTTTCTCATGAGGAAACCGCGGCAGACAGCCTGAGTCATGGTGACCAGAGCTGCCAGCTTTTCATCTCTCATCTCCTCAAGGGTACCCAGGAGACCAGCCTTGAAGAACACCTAAATGATCACAAGAGAGAATTATATTATACTAAGCATCACATTAGAAATGATTCAGAAAGTATATGCACAGTAAATGTAAATCAAGATCAGGTTTGGGGGTATTTAGTTTTAAAGTACACAGTGAAAAGTTTGCTAAACTGATGACATGGTATTTGTGAAACCTTGTGTCTCCTGTGTGGACACATGTGGATTACATATGGAAGTCAGTTGTTAAAATCGACTACATTCATTATCTGCCGTACAGTATCTCATGTGTGCACAAAGTAGCACAATTTATGTTGAATAAGCCACATAAAAATGAGAATTTTTAAAACAAAAAGAAAACTTAATAAATGTATCAAGTAGTTGATGCGAAATCTCTAGTTTTCCTTTTTGCTAAAGCATATAGCTAGGGCTGGGTCAGATGACCCTGACCCTTAGTTATGCTGGATTATTGACATTTTGGGATGAAAACTTGTTGATGTTACACTTGATCTTCTTTTTATTTTTCATCCTGTTCACTGACCTCACCTCCTTCAGTTTTGGCCAAAAGTAATTGTAGGGCATCAGACAGATTTTTTTTTTAAAGTGAAAAAGTAATTCTTTATCCATGCATGGATCTATAATAATGCAATCAGGCTGTTTACCTTAGTGTGTCCAAATCTGTACTGGTCGTGATCAACATCAATTGAGCCAAGCAGTTTCTCTGCAGCCTTCTTGTTGTCGATGAACTGGCCCTCAGGGATGACGCTGGCATTCAGCACCTTGTATCTTTTGTGAGAGAGTGATTTGTCAGTGTCAGCATTTCCTTATCATATTTTGACTTAAAAGTCCACAAGGATATTAATTGCACCTCTGTTTGAAGTCACCATAGAGGATTCTGCTGGGGAAACCTTTTCTGCAGATTCTGATACCCTCCAGCACACCGTTACACCTGAGCTGGTGGATGACCAAGAAGTTCTCCATCAGGCCTGTAGAACAAAAACGTTTGAGTTTATACTGTGAACAAACACTAATTTGCTGTTTTCTAATCCAAACCAGTGCACGCAGGAACACAGATTATGTTGGGTTACCTGGAGTCTTTGACTCATTGGGGATCAGGCAACGCACAAAGTGAGGATGGGTGCTTCTCAGGTTTGTCATCAGTTTGCCCAAGTTCTCCTGTAGGTACAAAAAAGTAAACTTTTGTCATGAAAAGTAAAAATCAAAAATGTATGATTTTACATTTAATTTGCTTCTCAAACCTTACCCTGAACTGTGAAGACACAGTCTGCATAGAGCCACCCTTCTTCTTGCCTCCCTTCTTGCCGGCCTCTGTTTTTCATTTGTAAATTGTAATTAAAAACATTGTGAGACTCTATATTTACAACACGTAGTACCATACAAAACTCAATAATATGCAGAATATGCAAAATGTATGTTTTCAGTTACATCATACCTTCAACTACAGGAGGATAGAGATGACCCAGCAGTTTAACTGAGGACTTCTGGTAAAGTTGCACCACAGACTCATTCAGTGGGTCCTTGTTCTTATCCAGCCAGCCAGAGATGTTGTAGTCCACAGTGCCGGCATAGTGCACCAGGGAGAAGTGGGCCTCAGCCTTGCCCTTGGCTGGTTTGGGCTTCTCAAATGCTTTGCACTTGCCAAGATGCTGGTCATATAGCTTGTTCTTGAAGGATGTGTCAGTTGCCTTGGGGAACATGCACTCCTCTTCAAGGATGGAGAAGATGCCCATGGGCTGGATGGAGGTAAAGAAACGCAATGTGTGACCCAGTGACACGTTTCCTCTATTATAACAAAACTAATATGCAAAAGATACATAAGGTTCAAACATGAACTTGAAGTATACCTTTTCAATAAGCTCAATGCAGGCAGCCAAGTCCATGCCAAAGTCAATGAACTCCCAGACAATACCCTCCTTCTTGTACTCCTCTTGCTCCAGGACGAACATGTGGTGGTTGAAAAACTGTTGCAGTTTCTCATTGGTGAAGTTAATGCACAGCTGTTCCAAGGTGTTGAACTGTGAGGGGAGAAAATGGTAGGGGAAAAATCACTAAGTGGGATCTTACAATTAAAGGAGAGTTTCCCCATTTGTTAGGAATAAAGCTTACATCAAAGATCTCAAAGCCAGCAATGTCCAGGACACCAATGAAATAATTCCTCTGCTGCTTTGTGTCCAACATCTGGTTGATACGGATGACCATCCACAAGAACATCTTTTCATAGATGGACTTGGCCAGGGCTGTCACAGAGTTCAGCACCTAAAGAAATAAAAAGGGAAAATTTGATCACAAAACACATTTAAGAGCAAATCTTTAACAAACATATACCTGGCAGATAATTATCTGTTAAATCTGGCGCACGATTTGGTTTCATTTGATCCAAATACACTCTGATTTAAGCAGTGCATGTTTTTGTACCAGTTTGTCTCATTTACCTGAGGTACAGTCTGTCCCTTGGTGACGTACTCATTTCCGACCTTCACTCTGGGATAGCACAGAGCCTTCAGCATGTCAGCAGAGTTCAAACCCAGCAAGTAAGCAACCTTGTCAGCATCTAAAAACAGTAATTTATAATTACAGTATGTGTCAAGCATTTTATTTAGTCTGATTAGGAACCATACTACTCTTATTCACAAGTATTTTTGTACTAAGTGCTCACCTTCTGTGCCATCAGGCTCAGCCTGCTCCTCACGCTGCTTCTGCTTGAACTTCATGTTACCATGATGAAGCACAGCACCAGTCATTTTGTAGATGCTCATCTTCTCCTCACCAGTGAAGCCCAGGATGTCAATAGCATTCTGTTCAAAAGTGTCCACAGGAAATACTGCATTAATTCTTTTTTAAAGTAATTTTAGACCCTTTTTTGGGGGGGAAAGACACAATATATATTAATATTTTAATTCTAAATCTCACTCACATCTGTTGCTTCCAGCTCAACTTTGTCATCAATGCTGGCCACAGTAATCTGACCCATGCTGCACATGGGGAAATCGTAGGGGTTGGTTGTGATGAGGGACATTTCTGAAGAAAAAGGAATCAAAAAACAAAGCGGAAAAGATTAAAATGTTTAATAAATTGTTTAAAGGGAGAACTGTGCAACGACTTGGTTTGGCTGCTTACCAATCAGCTCTGGCTTGTGGTTTGTCATCATCTGGTAGAAGATGTGGTAACCTCTCTCATCAGGAAGCTGGAATGTCACTCTAGATTTCTCCAGCAGATCTGCACATTTCGAATAAATTTTGAAGTCACAGTTTGTCCCAGACTCGGATGAACTACTCACATTGTGAATGTGTCACTTACATGTCTCAATATCAGCACTGGCCAGTTTACCAGTTGTGCCGAAATGAATTCTGATGAATTTACCCTGTTTGGAGCAAAGGGAGCTGTCAAAGTCACACAACAACCATAACAGTATTTCTCCGACCTAAAGATCACTCCATACTTACAAAACGGGAAGAGTTGTCATTCCTCACAGTTTTGGCGTTACCATAAGCCTCCAGCAAGGGATTGGCTGCAATAATCTGATCCTCCAGAGACCCCTTAAACCCAGGTTTAAGAAATATATGAGAACATGTTTCTTCCTGAAGTATATTCTGTAATCATTTTGTCATTTCACGATTACGTACCTGCATTTTGTTGGATGCCTGGTCCTTCTTCTTTTCTCCACCAACTGAGATAGTGGCAAAGTACTGGATGACACGCTTGGTGTTTACAGTCTTTCCAGCACCAGATTCTCCACTGGGTGTAGACAAAGACTTTTAAGAGTTTTGTTCAAAAAGTTGAACTGTTTTAAACAAAGTCGAAAAATGTGACACTTACGTGATCAAGACAGACTGGTTCTCCCTGTCTGTTAAAATGGGGAAAAAAAAGGAGTTCACTATGTATTCCTGCAGTTATCACCATATATATGATGTAAATGTTTGATTTTTAAGTTAAAGGCATACCAGTAAGCATGAACTGATAAGCGTTGTCAGAGACAGAGAAGATGTGGGGTGGAGCCTCCATACGCTTCTTGCCTCTATAGGCAGCTACGACTTCAGAGTCGTACACTGGGAGCCACTTGTAGGGATTCACTGTGGCGCAGAACAACCCAGAGTAGGTCTACAAATGGTTAAAGAGATGCAAAAGGGAATGCTAATTAACAGTTGCTGTTAGAAGAGTAATTTTTAAGTTTTACTTGCTTCTTAGGAAGATAGTCTTACGTAGATCATCCATGCTGCGTAACGCTCTTTGAGGTTATACAGCACAGAGGCTTCATTGAGGTGGGTCATCATGGCCATGTCCTCAATTTTGTCAAACTTGGGAGGGTTCATTGGAGAGACTTCATCTTCCTTGACTGTCCTCTCCTGCGACGGCATATCGATCATGATGAGCATTTGTTACATCTGACTCTCGGTTAACTCTAACTTGGTGATACCAACCTCATTATTTTCCAAGAGTTTGACAGTGACTTTGCCCCCATCTTTCTTGATGATAGTTCCCTTCAGGTACAGCTCTTTGGCATCAACCACGTAGCAGGCAGACTTGGCATCAAAAGGTTTGTTCTGAGCCTCGATTCTCTCCTTCTCAGGCTTACGGAGGTAAATGGCAGCTTTGCCATAAACGGCCATCTCTGCATCCGTACTCATGGTGGCGGTTTTACTTCTGTGACATTAGGATAAATAAGTGTAATCTTAGACAGATTTGTCAGCGCCATCGTCTGTTCTTGTGAGTGGGGAGCTCACACCTTAACCCTTTTATCAAAGATAAAAAAAATATAATACATAAGATACAGAACATTTTAAAGAGTTAAAAACTGTCCATACCTGACCCGTTTTCTGTCAAAAGTTTGTTATATTGCACAATCCTGTTGAACACATATGAGATATTGTCAATTACTAGGAAAATACTTGTTTTAAAAAAGTAAATAAATTGATTTATTCAAGTACTATCTTAAATAATGAAAATGCTACCAGTTCTAAAGCAGATAGAAGTCAAACCTACCACAAGCAAGAGTCTTCTTCTTCTACCACAGAGTGATGTGGGCTCGCGGACTACTTATATTCAATGCAGCATGCTTACCCGACAAAGTTATATATGGGAGAAATGCCAAATGTGGTGTGGATACCAGTGAGAGCAGACATCCCCTGAAACATAGCGCAAGGACATACTGTACATCAGCTTTCACTTCTATACCTTCTTTAAAGCTATTTTTGAAGAAAGCGAAAGATTTCTCACTTGAAAATAATCCAACAATAATCCAATAATCCATGTCCGCATTAAAGAAACAAGGTGCAAACGAAAAAGGGGGTTTCCAAAAAATGCCTTGTGTGTTATTTTTTCCTGTTGCAGTTGTGAAGCTGATTTATTTTATGAAACATCTCCAAAAACAAAGATTCCCGCTGGTTGCTTTTAACATAGTTTACACTATATCGACACAGATTGTATTTCAGATGCATTTTTCAGGACACTGTCACACAGATGAAGATCTACTTACAGCTGAACCTTTAATGAAAACAGCTGTCTGCACAGGCTGCATGGCGGCTCATTTTTCACTGACGGTGTACGAGTGTAACCGCAACTCCAATCTTTAGAGGCTTCAAGTCTACTTTCAAGTAATATCTGAAGATATACTTGAACAGTACTCTATTGTTACACTTACACAGTAGTTTACTATCATTTAATTCCATTGACCTGTGTAAACTTTTTGTGTTTTTCCTCTTAATTTCTGACCTATTTTCTTTGAGTCCATAAAATGTTCCTACTGATTAACCAACCTGGTTGAGACGGGAAAGTAACCACAAAAATGTTTGATTCTCATGAGCAGTTTAGGATAAAATGCTGACGATGTCCCACTAACATACCAGCTGCTCATTTCTGTCTTGATACAATCACATCCTGAATTGTATCTAAGCTAATACACGATGCTGTCTGAGACTCAGGATGCTTCATTAGACAAATGAAACATGAAAAACCATAAACATCGATTTATAACGAAGAAGACAGTGAAACAGTTTTATACAATTCAACAGTTTCTTTCCGTGTGTCAGGGTCAGCTGTGGAATGCCATAAATCCAAGTTGGCTACAGCTGTCGCCATGCTCTACAGATGAATTAGAGATATATGCTGGAATGGCAACGTTCAATGCTACGAGTGGGAATGGTAACACTAAGGTCAAGTCTGAGGTGCCAGACCAAGTGCAAGGTCAAGTTTTACTGTAGGTTAAGGATGCCTACTAAACAGTGTGAGAAATGAACGTGTTTGCTACTTTATAGGTGTTTTAGCTCAGCTAATAATATGTGTGCCTTATGAAGCAAAGCGAGTCTTCTTATAATTCAAGAAGTTAGTACACGAGCATGTTTTAGCCTTTTTTTCCCCCACACCATTAGGTGAAATAGTTCTTATGACACAGGCCTACACAAGTCAAGTGTGTGTAGACCATCAAATACTGTTTAACTATATTAATCCATGATGAACTTCCTCATCCTCCCTGCAGTCTTTCTCCTCTGCACACTGTCATTTATGATTCTTTATATTCAAAAGGCTTCTGTTTTATATCATTTTTTTGTGATATCATACATTCGATCCCTGGTAGAACTACATATTTTTTATTTTTTAAGACGTCCCACACACGAGCTTGCTTCCTCATCTAAACTCTGTGTCTATTTTTAAACCATCGCTTACTTTTTGCCTCCTGCTGACAAGCTGCACTCAGTGGAGAATCATATGTGGGGCATTAGCAATATAATATTATTGCTAGTTATAGTAAAGAATAAATAAAAACACCAAAGCATTTGCAGGACAATAGTTAGATTCAGACTGTTTCTTTAAGAACCGTTTAGAATGAGCTATCCATAACATATCAAACATATCTAATTAATATAAATTATTATTAACATTTACTGCATATTTACCAAAGTATATATGATAATTATGGTATTGATATTCATAATAATATTGATAATGTCACCACAAATACACTCTTCTACAGCACACACAGTCTTGAATGGACTCAGTGTGTTTGCTTACAAAGCATACGTTAAATATATGTCATAGACCAAACATGGCCAGGAAGGCAGCTCACGGTTACATGAGTTCAGTAGTTGTCGCTAGTACGAACAACAAATGCTTCATATTTCCTTCAGCAAATGCACATCCTGCATTGTTAATAATAATTATTAGCATAAATATAAAATTATGTTTTTTGTTTTTTTTTGTCAAATTGTCAACCCAGTTCAAGTAAAAACACACTTTGCATTCTATCATTTTAATTAAAAATGTTGATTATATTTTATTTATAATATATAAATATGAGGATAATTACAGTGATGCAGATCCTTAGCAGGGATACCCATTGATTTTCTTTAATGACCTTCTCCCTTGTTTCCATCCTCATATTCACCCTGTATCTGTTTATAACATGCTTTCTGCCACCTGGTGACAAACTGCACTCGGTAGAGATTCTCTTATCCAGATAGAAAAAAATGTTATTGTTAACTAGAGCCCAGAATAAATAGACACACTAAATGTATTTGCAGAGCAATAGTTAGATATTATATTTTTATTTTATTTTGAATGAGCTACCAATGACTTATAAAACATATACAAGTAATAAGAACATTTAATGCATATTTACTGAAGATTAAACAATTTCACAATGTCCAGTGCATTTTTTCTATAAGTGGAAAAAGTTAAACACATAAATTTATAGGTAATTGTTTAATTATTTAATTTTTTTATACACTGAATTATTTTAAAAGCAAGAAATTGTTGGGTCGGAATGATCTAACACATACACACACACACAAATAACCTCTCCACAAACAACTTCCACGTGTCTTCGACTGCATGCAGATATTAATGCATTCACTGTGTTTGCTTACAACGCATAAGTTAAATATATAACATAAACCAAATATGGTCAGGAACAGCTGATGGGTACATGAGTTTCGCATTTGTCGCTAGTACGTACATCTCATGTGTCATGTTTCCATCACCAAACGCACATCCTGGATTGTTCATAATCCCTACTTAAAATAGCTCAGTTTGAGTCCCTTGTCAAATGGTCTAACCAATTAAAGTTAGAACACACGTTTCAAACTTTTGTTAATTTTTTTTTTATTTTAATTAAAATAAAAACAAACTTATTTTTAACTTGTTGTCAATAACTTAAAATGTCATTGAGAGTTACTTTGTAACAGTTTCATAATAACTAGATTATACAAATAATTACATGTGATTAACTGTAAGAGATATCGCTCAGGCATTCACACTCATATGTCAACCTATTAACACTTCAGCCGACTCTGCCGACACAGCTTCAAGTCCACTTTTGGCACATGCACATAACTGCAGTTTGAATTTCAACCCCATTCCGCTTGTTGTGCAACACAATCACTGAAATGTCAGTCTTTAGTATGACTAACACCTTAAACATTTCCACATGAAATTGTCACTCAGTAAAAACACACTCTTGAAATTTGGAATCTCAAATGTTTATTTTGTGTGTAGGATTCCAACAAACTATATGAGGCCACGGCAACAATGTGAACTTGTCATCTAGCATGTACAGGACAAATATATTATATTTCCAACTTGCTAAGTAAGTACAATAAAGATAAAGTGAAGCTTAAGGGTGTGTTTTTGCTAATCTCATGCTTCAAAGTTATTTCACTGTCATTTCAGCGTTTTGTAGGTTTCAGTGTGGGTTCATCCGTAGACTAACACACTTCTTTTTGGCATATCTGACAATTTTAGAAATTTTGATCCAATTAATACACACATATACTATGTCACTTAACAATTTTTCTGCTTGATGAAACAAAAACCTTTTTTTGCAGAATATACTTTGCTACTTATAAAGCAGTTCACCCTAGGTGTGGTGTGGATGATTTATACTAGGGGTGTCAAACTTGCGGTTCGTGGACCACATCTGACCCATGACATAATTTCATATGTCAATTATTAATGGCCCGTGGGTATGTGCGAATCTTCAGCCCTGCTGAGAATCCATGCTGACAGGGGGGGGAGTTTATCTTTATTTTGATGGGCACACCAATTGGGCCAATCAACAGCAAAGATAGACTAGGATCATACCATTATGTGAACAAAGGAAGGGGGGCAGGAGGAGGAGTTGGTTTTTACCCATTTTTATTTTTTAGCCATTTCCAAACTTTTCCAGGCCTATGAAAACATTATACACCTTAAAAACGAAATTACTCTAAACTTACAGTTGAGAATTGAATATTATAATTTTGTACAAAGTGTCTTTGAGTCTAAATGAGTCTCATAGACCTGAATGTGCACTTGAAGGCATTTATAATTGTAAATTTGGCCTAACTGCTGCTCACTACAGACAAGCATCACTTTTGGACTTTAACTTTTTTGATAAGTTTTACAACTTTTCCTACCCTTTTTCTTATTACAGAAAGTAATTATGCAATAAACAATTAAAGACAGAAGAGTTTCTGTTTTTTCACTTTCTACTATAAAAATGTATTTATTTATTTTTACGACTACAGTTAAAAAAAGAACAACCACAACAACAACAAAATGGACAGTGACAATGGGAATGAGCTACCGGAACTTTTTCTGTAATTTTGCACATTTATTTTTTACAGTTTAAATCCATAGAGTTATACTGACAGATGTCTTTCTTCAACACAGCAATGTTTTCTTTATCATGCAGAAAACCAGATAAATATGTGACTCTCTACAGACAAAAAAAGGAGTTTCACTGGTTTGGCCCAGTTAAGGTCAAAGTGGGCTGTATGTGACGATGTAAAATTCTTTTCACACCCCAGATTTTTAACATTAACTGATAAACCCCCCCCAGATATTTAAGAAACTATTTACCATATTACATTACATTTGTTACTTCTGTTGCCAAAAAACTCAATCAATGTTAGCTGCATTTCACAGTTAAAAAAAATAAAAATGAAGACAAAGGATCAATTTAAGTGCAACAATTTATTCTTTATTGTTTCAGCATAAATCATATCACATTATATTATACAATAAATTGAAACAAAGTGCATTTTACACGTAATAATGTCAATAAAAGAGAAAGTGTACAGTTACTTCTACTTCAGAATTATTTATTTATTTATTTATTTAACTTGTCAGAGTCGTAGCAGTTAGTGCTCAGTTGGTTAAACTCAGCCTCATCATTACCTCGCTCCTCATGCTCCTCGTGCCCGTGCTGGATCTTCCTGCACACGGACAGATGAACACTGGTCTCGCTTCTCCTGGAATACAAGCAAAACATTTAAATGTTCAAAACATGTAAATGTTGGAAAAGGGCCTTTAGGACTTGAAGAAATTTGATATTTTTTCTCACATTTTAAGGCATAAATACCTTTTTAACTAATTCCATAAGTGTGCTTGACCCTATAACATCATCCCAATGAATTACTAAGATTTAACTTGTTCGTGTGTTTTATTTTACAGTGATTGATTTAAAAAATAAGTTGAGTGTGGGGAAAACGCTTCTTTGTACTGAAATAAACAATCATACTTAGAGGTGTTAAACAGTCAGACTGAACATACACGGTGGAGGTTGGTCTTTAATCTTTTTCTGGTGTGAGTGAGACACAACTGGATGACATGAGTTAGAGCGGCGTGAAGGAGGCGGTTCTGTTGTTATACATAGAGGCTCTGTGGATTTACAAATTTGAAATGTGTAAAATTCTGGGCAGTTTTTCTTGATATAGAAATTGTAGAGCTACTGGGGTCTTTTGCATGCAAATGCAGACACAAATGTATTATTGTAAAATATTTTAAATGACTTTGAGCAAAAATTTATTTAATGTGGTTCAATTTAATTTTCTTTCAGGTTAATATAGTTTCAGAAAACCTCCATGCACATCATGCTAAACTAATTCGACTTAACTTTAAGGGAATGTCCAGTGTGCCCCAGTCTCTGCGAGAACTTTGGGCCTTCACTGTTGCGTGAGTCTGGTTTAGTGTTTAGAGTACACCAGTTGTTTGCTAGCTTGGAGTGCAGTAACAAACGCATGCTAGGTCTGCGTGTGCAGCATGTGTTAGGACTCCACTGCCATGCCCGTGAAATTTGAGTAGTTATGGAGGCTACTGTGGTGGTGGCTGTAAGAGCGAGCATGTGTTTGAAGTATGGGAAGGTACAAAGCTGTCTCTGGGCTGGTGGACTGCAGTTAAAGAAAGTGAAGACTCTTAAGCTAAACTGAAGACCGCTTTTATTTTTTCGTGACATACTGTGCATGCTAAACCCTGCTCACCTTCACAAAATACCTTTGATTTGACAGTACGTACTGTTCTGTACTGTTACTGAACTCACAAGTAAGATAAATATACAACAAATTGTCGAAAAGCTGTACATGAATTTTAAAAAACTTAAATATGTCACATCAAACTGCCCTGCACAAAAGAAATATAACTGTTACTGTGCTTAAGTGCGTAGAAGTGAACGTGTTTTTGTTTGCTTTGACACAAACACTTAAAATAACACACTGCAGCCTCCAACAGACCTCTGAGTTTGTTCAAAACTTCTGGTTAGATAGCAGGAAGCTCTTACTTAACTATGCACAACGCACCTATTCATGTTTTGTGAAACAGAACACACCCTTTCGGTTTGAGTATTAAAAATGCTTGTGAATACTGATTCACGACAAAGCTTGTAACAACATACAACTATTAATCTTCTGAAATGTTATAAAAATTATTTTTTCCCAACGACCGAGGTAATCAAGTTGTCTTCGTTTAAGAACGATAGCTTTTAAAAGCCAGGAGTGACTGAGGAAGTTGGTTCCTATGCGAATATGCCTCCCACTAGGAGGAAAAGGGAAGAAAAATAAGAGCAATGCAAATGACATGGAAATTTTATGTCTGCTGTGTCTGTCACTGAATTTTTATTAAGTAATATGATATATATTTAACTCTTTCATGTCATGTTTTGACTTGCACTGACCTCACATGTTTGTGCTGGCTCACAGAAATTCAATGGTAAGCACATACATGGATTTAACTGATAGATGATGGTATGGATGGATGGTACTAAATCGTGGTATATGTGTCCATGTACATGGATTAAATAACATCAACTTCACTAATGCGTCAATCATCATGGTCTCAGTCGGATGATGAGGAAGTAAAAGGCCTACCAGGTCAAAAGGGTGCTGTTATATATTGGTATATTTAATTGTTGTTTGGCAGGAAGCCGCGCAGTGTTTTGGACTTAAAGAAAAGTGTGGGGAAGGTCGAAGCCTGGCTGAAATGAAATAAAATACTATATGTTCTGGACCGAAAAGCGCAAAGCTACACACATTGGGGAGATTAAATGGAAAATGGAGTGGTTCTTACAGAGTGCTTTTCTACTCTATCTGCACACTCAAAGCACTTTATACAACTTGTTCATTCACCCCAATCACCCCCAATCAGCTTTCAGTGCGATCAACTAACATTCATACTCTGATGGATGCAACCTGGGGTCAGAAACTTGTCCAAAGGTATTTGGCATGCAGACTGGGATTGAACCTTCTAGTTAGTAGGTGACCCACTCTACCACCTGAGCTACAGCCACCAGCTCAGTTCCTTTAACAACACTGGTTTTAACCAAGGGCTATTGGCAGGTTCCCTTATTTGCAGACTCCAAAGAAAAAAATGCCTTCTCCACTCCCTACGGTTTGTATCAATTGTCACACTTCTGTTCAGCTTGTTAGGAGCCCCGGCCACTTTCCAGCTCCTTATGGACCGGGTGCTGCATCCACACGCTGCATGTGCTGCCGCCTACCTGGATGATGTCATAATCCACAGCATTTGCAGAGATTGGCTGCGATCCTGGAGTCTGCAGGTGGGCTCATGGCAAACCATGACAAAGTATGCAGTTGGATGGATGGAGGTGCAGTATCTGGGGTACCAGTTGAGAGGCAGGCAGTTGCGCCTGCAAGTGGAGAGAACAGCCATCACATCCTGCCCGCGTCCCAAGACCAAAAAAGAGGTGAGATGGTTCTTGGGGTTGGCTGGTCAGTTCGTGTCAAACTTTGGGCACTCGACCAGCCCTTAACCGATGTAACCCGAAATGGGGTCCCAGATCTGGTCCAGTGGACCAAGAAGGATTGGTGCAGGTGAAGAAGGCTCTCTGTGGGGAGACCCTTTTCATAACCTATTATTCTGCAAACTGATGCCTCAGACAGAAGACTGGTGGCTATTTTGTCCCAGCATGTAAGGGGGGCAAACGCCTGGTTGCATACATCAGCTGGAAAGTGTCTGAAAGAGAGACCAGATTAGGAAGGAGTGTCTGGCAAACCGCTAGGTGGTCAACTCATTTTGCTGTTACATTCCTGGGATGGTCTTTCACCCTCTGTTCAAACCATGCCCCGCTGCAATGGCCTTATAATATAGATTGAAATTGTGACATCATTTCTGGGGTAAAACCACAAAGGATTGTAGGGACGAGTGGCAGGCAGTACTAACGCACGCAGGCTTTCACAAGAAAACAGTCACACAGTGAAAAAGAAACAAAGAATGGCAAGAAGCTGTTGTATTATTAACTGCAGTAGCCGGTCGCATGACAGCTACGGGAAGCCGACGGGTAAAGAGATCGTTTTTTTATCAGATTCCGTAGTGGGAGAGAAATTGTTCAACCCACGTTTACGAAGTGGCAAAAAGCCGACGGATGGCCTGGATTGCAGCCATTCGAAGACCAAATATAATGTTCCAGAACGCTCCAGCTCACATGTTAGTCTGCTCCAAGCATTTCCACAAAAGATAAGTCTTCTATTGTAGTTATTATGTAATTTATCAAAACATAATTGTTGATGTAGGTCACAAATAAGTCATACTGATTTGAATTGAATTCGTTGCACTATGCTGCTTTATTTAATGTGGTTTTGCGGGCTAATGTTTGTTTTGTTATGTAGGAAAACCAGACTGAGCACCCTCTATCAGCCTGGATCACACCGAGTTTAAAGCTGCTACCACAGCGAGATTTGATCGGTTAAGAGACAGAGCGATATCAAAACAGCCATGAAAAGTCACGCATACATGTGCCCAAGTGTTGTATTGAAGCAATCAAGTGATGAATAACTGTTTTCCAGTATGTTGTTTTGCAATGGTTATTTATTTATTTATTTTTGCATTGTTGATTTGTTTTTCACCGAAGCAGCTAATAAAGCATCATGGAAAACAATGTTGGTTAAGTATGCTGGTATGAGTCAACCCATACCAGCATACAGAGTGAAGGAAAAAAAAAATCAAAGGAGTGAAAGGGTTAGATCTAACCCTTTCACTCCTTTGATCTTTTTCCTCGTACTTTTGGGGGGGTTTTTTTTAGCCTTTTCGTCAAGTCTGTCTTTGTACGGACCTGACGTGTTCTCCGACGTTTTGTACTTAACTGTTTTTGGGGCAAATAAAATGCAAGTTGGTATGAAATGCTAGCGCTTGGCGAAGTGTTTTGATTTTGCTGCCACCCGTACCTACAATGCAATGCGCTAAAGTCACGTGGTCTGTCAATCTCTATAAAGAGGAAAATAAAATGAAGGAGTGCACACTCAGAGGTCAAAGATCAGGCGATGTGGGGGATTTTGAAGGGCAAGACGGCTGTTGAAGTTCTTATAAAACCTAATCGGCAAAGTACTCAAAGAAGTAAAACTGCAACACTTCTTCTAAACAAAAGGTGAGCAACTGCAGCTCATAGCCAAAAAATGAGCAGATACATGACATGTTTTCTTATTCAATCTAATCTAAGTCCACTAATGAAGCAGTGTTAGACCTAAACTGGGGTGTTTTTGATGATGTAGAGCTTCACAAAAAGAGTAATCAGAGAATTTTATAACATTATACAAAATATTTGATACTCCTGTATTATAACAGGCACCAGTATGTTTTGGATGATGTAAAATAAATGCAATATTGGATCCTCTCCTGAAAATCAGTCAATAGTCATTTTAATATATTACTTGTGAGATAAAGACAAATAGCAAGAGCTACAAATTGTTGCCTTTGTTCAAGAAGCCTCTACAATATCCGGAGAGCATCCTGTCCAAACTGCGACTCTTTGGCAAAACAGGGCGTAGCATGGCGGACCCGCCAGCGACACGCGCGCCAAAGCTTTACCTATTCTGTTAGTAAGAAACGGGTTCATAACTGGATTAATCCAATAAAGTCAACCTGATGTTGATGCGCAAAGCAAGCAGTACTCACCCACTGGCCTGCCTAATACACGGGATATCGCACTATTAAACCCATGGCATTTCCTGTGGTATGGTCATCAGTTGCCTTGGATAAAGCAGAACCCATGACGCACTGCATTGTTTTAACACACATTTCTGCGTGGTCATGCTTAACCTGGGGCAGCCTTTCGAATGCCTAAATATCAAATTCCTCCAGAACCGTACTATTTTATATCTCCGTTGTTAATCTGGAGGAGGCCAGCGTATCCCACTGACTTTGCTAATTTGGTGGAGCGTTGCACGAAAACGAAACAAAAACTATGTAGCCAGCCATTCCATGAGTTTCGGTTTAAATGATAGAGCCACTGGCTGGCCGCACTGAGTTGCAATCTGCGCCAAGTATTATTGGTGAGTCTTTTATTTTATTTCTGAACATTATACCGTAGCCCGTGTCGCAGACTTTTGCTTGGCCGCGCAGCCTGAGTCTGTTAGCTCTGCCGAGCTGCACCAATGACGCAGTCTTTGATGCGCGTTACCTCAAACGACCTCGGCTCGAAGCCGTTTGAGGACACGCTCGACACAAAGCAGTGGACGTCGATTTTTTTTTTTTTTTTGGAAACATTAAAAGCTTAAAAACGAGACAAAAGAAATGAGTGTTGGTTGGACGTGTTTACATAAAATAATAATAAAAAACGCCTAAAAAGCGCACACTCACATAAATTATTCCTGATTCAAACGTCCTTCACAATCGCGTATTTTTATAATGAGCGAGAGTCACCCAATTTAGAGCAGAGTACTTTTAATTGTTTAAAGTGTAAATCCATAAAGCCGATGGCCACGTAGAGGAATGTTTTTACTGGCGTGTTTAAAAAGTTTTACGTAAAAGACCGCATTTCCCCAGGTGTGCCTCGCTTCCCGTGAATAAAGTGTGGAGCACGCGGTCTCCTACACATACAACGGACGCTTTGCTTTATGGCTTTCTATGTGATCATAATGTAAATGCTCACAATGTTGGGTTTGAAGTATCAGCTGCTATAGTGATGTACGGTGATATGAACGTATGATTTGCATGTTTGCTACTTGCGTCCTTCAGTTAAAAGCTGCATTTCACACAAAAGACTGTGACTTTATGCATGTCTCCCCTCTTTATCTGTGTCAGCCGATGGAGTCTGACCATGGATGAGGAGGTCAACCCTGACCATGACAATGTGAACTCAGTCTTGGCTCAGGACTCCATTGAACTGTTCCACATCCTCAGCAGTCAATCGCACTCAGTCATAATGGAGCTGTGTCAAATGATGCCCATTGAAGCTTGGCGCCAATATCAGCTCGACCCCACAAGCTCTTCTGCAGCAGCAGCAAGACCAGAACTCATCAAAACCATGTTGGATTACTTCAGGTCAGCCAGTGCTGGAGAATGCCGCAACTTCCTGCAGTGTGTGTGCTTCTCGTGTGAGAACATCCCCATGCTTCTAGAGTCGAGGCTCGTATCAGTGTCAGGATATGACAGCAGTAAGTATAAACTGGTGTTTGTCCCTGCCAAAGTACTGCAATCCTCAGTCACTTTCCCTTTAAGGTTCACTTTAATCATCCGGCTTCTGTATTCTGTCAAAACACTAGAACAATGAAAAAGATAATTTAAAGCAGTCTTAAAATTAGAGTTCTGTTTGGTGAGCGAATGCATACATATAAATATTTCATGTATAAAATAGTTAAAGGTTTGCCTGCTGAGGAGAATAGGGTAAAAGTACTGAGGCTGGCACGGAAGTGGTTACATTTATTTGACTGTATACGGAAATAACCCAAAAATCAACCCCACAGTGAACACAGCAGCAGCACAATGACAGCATGAACTAACGTTTACTGCATAAACAGACTTGTTGAATCACCAAATTTAGTATAAATGGTCACTAATTTCTGTTGAATAAGGGTTGGTGTGCCACTTGGGAGATTTATATGAAATTGGTTGGTTTCCTGGTACAGACCCAGCTTTTAAGTGTAGTCCACAAATTTTCAGTAGAGGCAGGTTTTAGGAAAGCAACTCCACTTAGCCAACTTTATTTAACCCAGTTATAATAAACTTACTCCCATGAAGAGTGTATGTAAACTTCTGACCACGTCAGAATCTCTTTTTATTGTGCAGATTCTAGTTTTGGTGTTGCCCCAAGCATTTTTCATGAATATAATGATCTTATTTTGGGGTCACAATTTGTTACGAGCTACAAAAAAAAAATCATATTGTTTGCAATTCTTTTGTACTTGGCATCATGGACTACATTTAGACTTTTACTTGATGACATTTACATATACATTTGTTGCCATGTTTCCACAGCATGGAGTTGAATAACTAATAACCAAAATATATTTAAACATAGTAATTAAAAACCTAACTATAATTGTGCTTATCTGCATGGCTAACAGTGTGACTTTGTGCTTGCATGTTTAGCTGATGGTATACAGTCTCCAGCCACTGAGAAGGCATCTCTAGGAAACACAGGTAGATGCCCTCTTTTTGTCACTGTCTCATATCTGTGTGTACAGTGTGGGTGTATATGTGCATGTAAAGATTTGTAGCTTAAGCTGTGCTCGACTTCACCTCTAAGCTTTCTATAAATACATATACTTGCAGTCTGCAGGGGATTTTCCATAATTTTGTGTTTTCTTTTTTGGTTTTGCATCAGACTGATTACACTGGGTTACATTTCTCTGGCTTGATTGGTGTGTTTACCGAGCACACCCAAAGCATCTTCCAAATAAAGCCATAAGATTGGAAATCAAGATTAAACGATAGTGAAACCCAGAGTGAGGCACTAGACGAAATTCATCGGATGTCAGTGTTTTTGAACTCTCATTCACTTTATTTTTCTAAGTAAAAATAAAGTAAAGGTAAAAACTTAATCACAGTAGTATAAGACAAAGTCAGTTAAACTTTGGGGATACCAATCTGCCCATTTTGGAAGCTTCAGCTATCGTGAATCCGTTTCAGCTGCTTTAGAGCAATTGAAAGTGAGATCAGGTGCACTGGAGAGGCAACAGCAAGACGGTCTCAGAAGAGGAAATAGTTTTGCAAGTGGTTTTGCAGACCATAGCTCTCTCCTTATGCTTCTTGACTGATTTCCTTTAGTTCTTCTTTTGGCTGGTGTCGTTGTCGTTGCGGCACCTGCAGCCCATGCGGGTTGTAAGAGCAGTTATAGTCTTCATTTATCACCTGTGGCTCCAGTATGTCTCGTCAATATGTGCTATCACAGAAAAGTTGTGTTATGCTGTGCTTTCCTGTACAGTCTCAATGTAGTAGAGGTGATGTGGAGTCTGTTTGTGACAGTTTGGTCAATGGAGGTTATTTTTTGGAGGGTCTAGCAATGCTACTGCTGTTGGGTTGATTGCCTTGTAGTGCCCTGTCCTGTCTGCTCTTCTAATGGGCGGTCTCCTGGTATCTCCTGACAGTCTGGGAGACACAGCAAACCTTTTTGTTATGACCTGTGAATGGGATGCAGGTACTGTCTCATGTCACATGTTACCAGCAGTGACAAGTTCAATAGCAAAAAGGACATCTAGAGGAAAACCAGTCAGGAGGGATAAGGAGAGAGCAGTAGTCTCTCCATTCCCTTGTTGTTGCTGCTCCAGTGCACCTGATGTCATTGCAATTTGCACCAAAGCAGGTTGAAAAAGGTGTGTTTTTGCTTCCTAAATAGCAGATTGATATTTCTGATGTTTAACTGAGTTCCCTTTGTTTTTGAGCAGTATAGTCTTCGTTTATCACCCATGGCTGCAAATCCATCATCACTACCCCAATGGTGACAATACAACTGTAGCCCTCTGCAGCCACTCAATAGTTATGCCTCTTTCTTTCTCTTTTTAGAAACCTTAAATTGGTTTTTTATTTTTTCTCAATTATCTAAGCAATCACTTGTATTATCTCAGTTTAGTTTACAGTAAGAAAACAAACTCGGGAGGGAAAAGTGAAACCGAAAGCTTCAGATTGTTTATAAGTAGGTTTGCATGTATCAAAAATTTCACGTGACTTATTCGTTTCACTTTGGGATTCCCCCAGCATTTTATGTTTTTTGCTTTACTGGCGTGTAGATCATATCGAAACTAGGTTTAAGACGGGTAGTTACAGAATATTTGAAAATCTTGCAACACAATTAATTGCATTCGTCCTTTTTGGCATTGTATACTTTTCTGCAGGGTTTTCATGCACTGTGTGTTTTCTGTGCCTTCTGCATTGTAGATGCTTGTGAGAATCCAAGCCCCGCTGTAACAGATCAGAACTTGTCGCCGCCATCGTCAGACCAGCGGCTCATCAAGCGCCCCCGCATCGGTAGGATACATACGTGACTCTTAATTATTCATGTGTTACAGCTACATTCAAGTACACAAATCAACCAAGAGAAAAGTTTAATTCATTGACTTATTAATAAAAACATACAAACAAGAACTTATGATAAGAAACTAGGAGGAGTTAAAACACAATTCCAGTAAGTGTGCAGCTGACAGTGGAAGCACTGGGACCCATCTTGGAAGATTTCCAGTACCTATCTAGTTCTCATAATAATAAACCAGCATGGTGGTATTGCTAATTTAGGCTAAAGTTTTGAAGTACTTATCACATTTCTTAGCACTCAAACCCCTTGTCTTATCTTAGCTTGTGCTGCCAAAAAGCTCTGTCCCTTTGGCACATGGACCTATGAACTCTGACGTTGTTCTGTGGCGTCTGACATCATTGTGTTGACAGTTGTTTTTATGTTGTATGTAGGCGACAGGGAAATGGGGCTTACAGGGATGAGAGTTACTCCTCATCCCACAGATATTCAGTTGGATTTGTATGAGGAAATCTTTAGTTTAGCAATTAGTTATGCTGCTTCATGTAGTTGAGCAATTATTGTGTACTGTGGGAGGCTGATGTCGTCAGAGCGCGCCTATGTCTAAGATATTCAAATAAGATAAACATGAAACCCAGTGCCAGAAGTTTCCAAGCAAGACAGTTGCGGTGTACAGAGATTATCGGTGTTATTCACTTCTAACTTTTCTACTGGGTTCCACCCACAGATCACTGGGAGCAGTACATCACTGAAGTGGGGAAATTCCTGCTGAAGAGATGGGAGCGACTCGCGGCTGACCTGGTGAGAGAGGTCCAGCCGGAGAACGTATGGGTCAGCCCGAGAGCAGCAAACCGAAGCAGAGACAGACCTGATCAAACCCCTGGCTCAGCGGACCGAGGGGGCAGAACACCAGGTCAGCAAGACTTCCTCTAATTGTACCAGTTGATCATTGTGCTTTTTTAAAACAAACGGATCTTTGAAAAGTATCTCCTGGTACACGAAGAAACAAAAGCAGCTTTGTGTGGTCTAAGCTTGTCATGTAAACGTATCTAATCATGAACATTTGAAGTCTGCTGCACACTGCACACCTTTCTCCCCACACTCAGAGCCCGATGGGGATTACGGGTATTTGGAGTCCAGAGTGACGTTGGAGACATTCCTCCAGGGATGTATGGGTAAAGTGACAGTTCTGGTGGGCCAGACTGGATCAGGAAAAACTCTGCTAACATCCTGTCTAGGACAGCAGTGGGCTAGTGGATTAGTAAGTTCACTTTTTTTCAATATTCATTGTTATTCACGTTATCAAGCATGTTCTATGTTTATCTGTATGGCTAGTGCTGATCTTATTTGCATTCAGAGGAATAAAGGAAGAGCCATTGTCCCAGAATTTGCACACTGGTGTTATAAAAACACAGGCCAGCTTTATTTCCATACTGTACCCAAAGGCCATATTAAACATAATTGACTAAACCCTTTCATGCATGAATTATGACAACCTCAATCAGGTTGTCACAACCTAAGCTGTGTAAACAGAATCTGCTATGACTTTTTTTCTCTCTCCCAATTGTTCTCCTCTCCATCTCCTCCAGGGTCCCATCCCTTCATCCTTTGTGTTTGTCCTGCTGGAGTTTCGTCAGCTCAACCTACTGTCACGCCCTCTTTCCCTATCAGAGCTGCTATTCCAATACTACCTCCCTCCAACTGGGGGAGAAGATTCAAAGGTGCGCGTGTAATGCTTAAATAGTACCTGTTATGAAACAATACATTTGTAATACTAAACATATAGAGCATTTGCTAAAAAAGGGAGGTGCATTTGATTAAAAAGAAAATCTGGTTTGAGCTAAACCCCTTCACATAGCTAGCTATGCATTCTGGGATGTGACAGAATATCAAACCACATTAGTGGAAAAATAAATGTAAATTAAAGGTCACAGTTGTGTTTGTGTACGAAAAAAAAGTAATCCATGGATAAGAGCTACAATTTTACAAACTCGTCTGCTGATTTGGACCAGAGTAAATAAACTACACGTGTGAAAGCACTCAGTATGGTTGGCAGGTCGTAATGGCCTGCAAGGCAAGGCAAGGCAAGTTTATTTATATAGCACAATTCAACAGTGGCACAGGGTGGCTGTAGCTCAGGTGGTAGAGCAGGTCAGCTACTAACCGGAGGGTTGGTGGTTCGATCCCAGGCTCCTCCAGTCTGCATGCCAAATATCCTTGGACAAGATACTAACCCCATGTTGCTCTCCGATGCATCCATCGGAGTATGAATGTGTGTGAATGA
>VUQR01022676.1:5085-31776 GCA_015108515.1 Hemichromis elongatus
GTCGATACTCCATGATAACGATATGAATGAACCAAATTTTTGCCACTGATTTTCAGTCTAGTTTTTGTTCAGTTTGGTGTCTATCAGCCTTTTCTTCCCGTTTCCTTTCCTTTCTTCTTACTTCCTTCTTTTTACCACCCACTTGTCCAGTTTGCTCACTGTTTTTAAGGACACACTGCGCAGCATGTCGAGACATGCAAAGTTTTCAGCTAACAGCTCTTTGGAAATCATCTTGTTGGTGCAAAAATAATACCTTATACATAAAAATACATTTTAATAATGTAAATTGTGTCTTTGCCAAGCTGTTTGTTATATGTAGATACAACACTGGTACATCCCTGAAGTTTGCCTTTTCGATGTTTGAATGCCACCTCCATGTATGGACGGGGCAAAAATCTCTGCATCCAAACAAAAGTGCATTGTCTTCCCTGCAGATCTGGGCAATTAGATCACTACGTCAGAAGTCCACCTGAGAAACTGCTTTATCAGTGGTCTCCAAGTAGAGATAGCAGCAGAGATTCAGAAAAGCTCTTTTAGGAAGAGACTAGAGGAGGTGGTTTAACAAACAAACAAAAAAAAAACATTCCTCTGAAAATTGTCAGGTCCAAGGACTGGACTGAAAATGAGTGAAAAAGCAGGCAATGTCTAAAAAAAAACTTTGAAAGAGTTTCAGAACTACTGATGAAGACCACTTTAAAAGACTCACAAAAGTCTGGATCCTTGGAAGCAAAATACAAAGAAATGAGAGGTGGCTCAAGATTTTTGCACAGTACTGTAGTTAATATCAGTAATGAGAGCCACATCTGAGCAGTAAAAACCCTGGGCTTTCAAAAGCTACTGTGACCAAATAATGAATAAATTAAGTGAATGGCAGTGGCCATGGGCAGAGTTGTGGTTTCCATGACAATACACCTACAAAAAGGTACTTAGCTGTTTCTCATCACACAGTATGGGGCAAAACGGAATATGTGGAACGGAGCGATAAACGCAATGGAAAAAAAAAAAACCCTAAACAAATGCACGCTGTTATGCGTTATGATTGTGTTATCTAGTGAAACCAAAACACAAGACCAAGGAAACAGAGAATTAGTGACAGAGATTAACCGTCAATAGTGCTGCCAGGCTCAATAAGGGATCAGGAAAAAAGTGTTTATTATTTTACACCACATTATACTTCTAAGTAATCTGACTCTTAGAAGATCTTGAATATTTTGATGCAGTCTGCTTTGGCAGCAAGAGCTCGATATTAGCAGGAGAAGACAAGTTTAAAAAACGAACACGTCTTTTAAGCAAAGCCTGGGGTTTCATGGTTCTTAGAGAAACCATCTCTGTGATTGAAGTAATATTATTCCTAAGTGTAAGCAAAGGACACACGACTTTTATGCTTTAATCTGTTCTGAGAGCATGGCCAAGACAAAAGTGGTGCATCAAGAGTCTTGCAGCTGCCAGAATTTCTACCCACAGAGAGAACAAACAAAGATGGTTTTGGCTGCCTGCAGTGGGACCCCAAGTGGAAGAGTAATCAGATCTACTAACCTGAGGTTAGCAGCCAGCAACTCAGGCCCTGTTGTACTAGCCCAGTAATCAGATAAGGTTTGTGCAGCAGACAAACACTGAGCTTCAAAGAACTATGGCATATTAAATGAAAGGTAAGCCACCATATCCTAGACTCACAAGCAGTAGTCTCCTATACCTCAAAGCACATCTAAGATTACATGGTTGTCAGTGGTGATGATGCACACTTAGGCCTATTTCTATTATGCAAAATCATGTAAATTGCTGAAATCCTATATCCCTTTAAACAAAGGAACAAACTTTATATTTAGAATAAAAATAAAAAACCACAGAACTTCTTCTTTTGAAATTAAACATAAAAATGTAGATTAAAAATAAGAGGACGGGCTCGCTCTATTACTGTGTAACATGCTGGAAACACAATAGTAAACAAGGAAATATCCTTACTGTTGCATAAGAGAGAACATAGTATAAAAGAAGAGGCACAAGGAGAGACACAGACATCCCTAAGGAGACTGTTGCGCTCCCACTGACTGCTTGATTTCACTTGAACTTTGCATGACATTCCCACAGCGTTAAGTGGCTTGTCTAATGGTGAGATTCAATTGAGCCCTGGCAAATGCACTTCTGCCCACTGTGTGCTAGACAAATCTCTCTGCAGCAGAAAATGCATACAAAATCAGCTCCATATTCAATACAGGAAAATCAACAACTTTACCAACGGCTGACAGCAACAGACGCTTGAAAATTCAAAGCAAGGTCTAGATTGAGCTTCTTAAGGCTGACGACTGAAGTCAGCACTTCTCTGCTTAAGTGCTTAAAGACATCTGTTTATATCAGAACGAACGGGAATCCAGGTGAGACATAATGACAGGGTACGAGAGGTCTTCCTCAATTCATCCAGGATGTACAGCACATGCACCGAACCCGCCCATCTTTCAAACAGGTCATAATCATACCTTCAGAACCAGTGAGAAATTTACAGGCCGAGTGACACGAGATGATAAACACACCAGTCAAGTCTTGCTGTACAAGCATTCTCGTGTCTTTCACTCCCAACCACCAAAATATTTTCCCGGATGCAAAGTCAATATCAAACAGTAATTACTGCTGCAAGAAAGGACAAGTTTCTCCGAACCATCACAGGAAAAGCCAGAGTGGAGTCTGTAAGGATGTGGCCGTTTATGTGCAGATGGTCTGCTGCTGGGAAAATAGCAGGTATTGTATGGTTTGCAGATGTTCCTGTTACTGCAGAATATATGGACTGCTTGAAAACCTTAATCCCTTTCAGTGCTAATAATCTACAAGATTTACATGTGTCCAGGAAACACTGTAAACATATTTATTTAATGTAACTTATTGCTACAATCAAGCTTATTTTTTAAGATATGTGGTTTGCAACCAGAATATACATTTATTTTACTAATTAGCACACTTTCACCCACAGAGAGGGAGTAAGTGTAAGAGAAAACCGCCAGACTGGCATAGAAATACGTAACATTTTAAAACTCCAGAGACCACCTGGGGAGACTTTAGGCGATGGATCAGTCAAATTTCCTTCAAAAACAGAAATATCAGTTTCTGTGCCGTCTCAGAGTCTGGTGGTATTCTCTTACTTCTATTCATTGTCTGTGGGTGAAGGTGTGCTAATTAGTAAAATGAATATTTTGGTTGGAAAGAAAACATGTCTTCTCTCAGTGCCACAGGTCTTTAACAATAAGCTGACGTTTAACAATAAGCTTAGACCCGAAAGGGATTTTTCCAGTATTTTTATGACAGGGCAGTAGCTCTGTAGTGTGTATTTTTTGCATCAGTGTGTGCATTTTTGTTGATGAGACGAGAACAGAAAAGGATTGTGAAAAGCTTTGCATTTAGATCTCAGCATAAGTAATAGAAACCACCTGAACCTTCCTGAGCATATGCAGGCACGGTTTCATGTTAATTACTACGCTGCCTTTTAAATTTCTATAGAGCTTGTCAGTTTGTAGCTTCTCTTGTTGTTTACCATTTCCTTCACTGTTATGTTCTGCTGTCTTCTTTTGGCTTCAGTATGCTGGTACAGTCTGTCCTCACTTGTTATTAGGACATTTTGGCTTCTGTTTAGCTTTTTAATTTGCTGCTCCTCAGTAATTGTTTCATTTTTATGACAGATTTTTGTTCTCGTATTTCCACCTCTAGCCTGACAGTTTAATTGTTTCTGAAGGGGAGCCTGATGTCATTTGCGCAGTACATGCATCATATATGGGATATACGTTCCTGTGCCATCTCTGGATGTGTGCTAATTAGTAAAATTAATGTTTTGGTCGGAAAGAAAACACGTCTTCTCTCTGTGCCACAGGTCTTTAAACCAGGTTATTATTGCAGTAAACTTCACCTCATTTAAGCATAAAAGCTGTAGACATAATCAATTTAGAATTCCAAAAACTGTCAGATTAACATCAGACTACTGGCAGACTCCGCCTTCTACAGCACGTGTGGTTTTTCTTACACATGCCACCGCAGTAGGTGGCCAGGATTGTGTTTGCACAGAGCATGGAGTGCATATATTGGTGCGTGCTTCATATTTCACTGCAGCACTATAGCTTGCCAGTTTGGAAAGAAGACAGCTGGATTTTTTCCCTTTTTTCCTCTTCATTTCTTTCTTTCTTCTTTCTTTTCTTTTCTTTTTTTTTGTAAATATCAGTAGTATATGTTTAATAACTGTCTGATCCCACAAGCTGGCAAACCTACTCAGAGCCCTCCTGGGAAGTCCCTGCGTGGACCTCTCACAGGTAGGGATATGCTTAGCCAGGCTCTGACTCTTACCTCCCTCCTATAGTACCCGCTTGACAGGCGTTCCTACAAGAGGGATAACAAAGAAGGATGTTATGCCCCCATTTGCCTCAAGCTCTTATATACTGAGGCAAAGTTAGAAAGCAAACCTGGATTGTATACTTGAATTTAATACCTAGCTAGAAAAGCAAAATTTGAAGTGGAACTGAATCTCCCGCCGCCTCTCTGCTCTTTCAGATATTTCATTGGTCTTGTTCTGCTTGACTCAGAACTACTTACCATTTACTTCTCCATCAATATTAAAGGCATTTCATAATCACCACCTTCAGGCAGAAGTAAAAGGTCGACATGACCTTATTTCTCCCTGTTCTTCACGTTCCATTTATGCAGTGGTTGCCGGTAACATTAGGTACCTAATCCTGAAATTATACTCGCTGTGCCCACTTTACACGTATTATGTGCATAAGCACCTTTTGTGTGTATTTGCATGTACAGGTGGTTGATCTGATGTCAAGTACTGGTGTCATTATAATAAGGTGCAAACCTGTCAGACAGCAGCTCCAGGCATTGTTTCGCTCCATGTCACACTAACAGATTCCACAGTAAGAAACAATAAGAACCAGATCTTCAGAATAACAGTAAAATGAGCACAAAGGAACTTTCTTCAAAAGCGCGCTGTATACTGTACTCCTTACAATTATGTTGTATAGGCGCACTATTGTGAGTTCTTTGCTTCCTGACAACTGATATGCATAAGAATATTTTGATTGTCACAAGCCAGAGGCAAAGAGAACATGACAACAGATAGAGCGCAGACTGTTAATTCTGGTTGTCAGTCTGAGTCGAGTTAATCCTATGATGCCCTGAGCATCCTTTTCTCCTTTTCTCTGTTTGATAATACACTAAGGACTTATAATGTAGGCAAAGGCAAGTGTCAAATTGGCACTGTGACTATTTCTTAGCATATTTTATAATGAGACCTTTTTTCGGAGATACGAGAAAAGATTACTTAGGTAAGAGATGAGTTTGTAACAGCTAAGATAACAGACGCAAGATGACTAATTTTAAAGCAGGAATTTACCTTTCACAGCTTTCAGTATTGCACCAGCACAAACATGTTATTCATCAGTTATAAGAAGCTGTGCAGCACTAAAGGACTTTGGTCTTTAAAGATCGCTTCCAAAGCAAACTAAGTTTTCTTATCTTATCCTGTGTAATACCTATTACAATCCAATTGCTTCATTTGCCACACAACCTGTGTTTTTTTATTTTTTATTTAAAAGACAAGTATTATATGACTTTTTCAGACAGTCAGTAATAGATTTATATATCCTTTCTTGATCTCCAATCGGTAGACTCTGGTGGTTGTTAAGACACGTATGTCTCGTACTGTTAGAGTCAAATACATCCACGAAGACTGTGAAAATGTAATTTAATAGCTGCAGTGAAAGAATATCCCTTTGTGAAGCAGGATGACTGCTGTGAGGACTGACTGTTGTACATACAGTTAAAAATTTCTCTCAGCAGCTGTTTTGGCAGTCTCGATTCAGTACCCACAAGCAGTAGAGGTCAAAATGCCTAGTGCTCACTCTCAGGTTACACCGCACACTGCTACGGTATAAAAACTTTCTAATTTAGTAACTTCCTCCATCCTCAAGGAGGTCAAAGAAGCACACTTGAAGCGTGGCTGCCTCAGGTACCCTGGGAACTGAATGGGCGAAAAAGTCTTTGACACAGATTGAGGCTTTAAACTGAATTGAAAACTGCTGCTGGAGTCACCGTGACACAGGTTCAAGCACTTGCTGGTACTGATTTTTGGCCATGATCTAAAACAAAAACTACTTTTTTATTGCCGGGAAATGGAACACTGAATATTTCTGTGCTGTTAAACATTTGAAGTCACGAGTAATATTATTTCAGAAGCTGTCATACTAAAGCCAACAGCATGAATGACAGGACTGTTATCAAAAATAAAACATCGGGGTTTGAATGCATTTGAGTTTTCACTAGAAGGAAATGAAACTATCTCCTAATATTAACTAAAATGAGTAGTAAAAAAAATGGCAGTTTAACTTTAGCCACACACATAATAAAGGTCATTTATGAATAGTTGACTAAAAATTTTATGATGAATAGAATTCTAAATTGAATGTTACATCACATTTGCAATCACATGGCTTCAGATAAATTTTCATTCAAGGGAAGACCCTTCTGCAAATGTGCTGCTTTTTTTTCTGATGCGGCGTTGCCTGCTTGGGATCACAGCAGTGCTTGTGGAGATTGTAGAGCGATAGAGAACTGTGGATAAGGCCGTCAGGTGTTGGGAAACAAAGAGGCGTCAGGAAGATATGGGAGACTATCAGGCCTCCAGTCTGAGCCTGCAGATATGAGATAAAGGCTTTGCCTTCAGGAAGAAGGCTCGCACACTCAAATGCTTTCTCTATGAGACACTGGCAGACAAGCACAAACACATACAGGAAAAAGAAAATCAAACACACATTCACATCTATACCAGCATGTTTGCAACCTGCTTATCTATTTGAATTTATCTTTTGGAATCAGTTTATGCAGTGAAAAGTTGCATTTACATTTTAAAAAAAATCAAAGTGCAAAAATAAAAAAAACACTGCAAATACGATTAAACCTAGTTAAAAATCATATTCATGCTTTTTTTTTTAGGCTTTAATTAGACATGAAAAAGTAGGAAAAAAGAGGAAAAAAGTCAGAAACTGCTTTAGAATGATTCTGCAGTCAAATTTCTTAACCTGCACTGACTATTTGAGACTGGATTGCATTCGATTGCATACTTACGACCAGTGTAATGTAATCTTACCATCATCCATATCAGGAATTATTGTGATTCTCGCTGTGGGAAACTCGGAGCCCAGACGGCCCCCCATGGGCATGCTGAGGGTGACATTGAAGCTCTCCTCGTCTTCATACAGGGAGTCGTCGATGATGACAATGCGGCAGGATTTTTCTATCTCCCCCTTGTCAAAGCGCAGGATGCTGTGATGGTCCTCAGGCCTGGAGATGTAATCAGAGTAGGACAGCACGGTGGTGGGGACGGTGCCTGTTGCAGAAACTGAGCAGGCAGAAAACAGAATTACAGGAAGAAAAATGACACAACAGGATACTTTTCGTCACATTAAAGGTCATTATTTATGTATGATTTTCACGAACAATCAACCCAAGTTCACACTAAGCTATAACAGAAGGCAGTGCCTTTCGACTCCATATCACTGTCTAATGAAAACTTTTAATGCAAAATAGATCTTCATCAAGTCAAGTCAGTGATTAAAAGCAGATCAGCATATGGCCTTTATTTTTCCTTGAATGCATTAAGTATCACATTGCACCCACTTTTGATGCGCAAGAAGGAAAGTCATTAGCACTCCAGATGTATTATCAATATGACAGCCTTCATCTTCTCCTTTAAAGATGCCATTTATAGATATTCAGCCTCAGCCTAAATTAGATTTCACTGAGAAGAGGTGATCAGACTGAGTACTGAGAACAGGGATCCATCTGATGTGGAGGACAGCACTAACTCACTCGAGAAATGACACAATTCATCACAAACATTTTAACACAAAGTTATCGTGTTACCTTGCTGGGTGTAACATATGACCATGAGCTCCTGGCTGACATCCCCACTTCTCTGTACAGGGATAAGCAGCTCACCTATGTCTTCCTCTATGTTGTACACGGCGGAGGGAATAAACACTGTCGACTCTGTGTGTGAAAAAAAAAAAATCATCAATAAAGATATTAGATCATTACTTTGACACAGAGTTTTGTTATGATTTAAGCTAAGTAGCGTCAGAATTGATGTGAGGAAATCTCTTATGTATGATCTGAGCATGATAAGAAGAATCTGGAGTGAGATCAAATTGCACTTCCACTGGCGATAATGAAAGGGGAAACGCTTCAGAATATCAAAGTATGGTTTAGATTATTTGCATCAAAACCCTTCATTAGACAGACGTGTGCACTGGGACCAACAACAGCTTTCATTACAGCTCTTCTGATGGTGCTTCCATCATGTTTTATCAGACACTATTTGTTGTTTATCCACAGTAAATATCTCACCTATAATTGGCTTCCACAGAATAATAAACAAACAGTTCTGTTTATTGACCTGGTAACCGATGCAGATGAATATGGAATTTGTTACGTGAAGGATTAAGCTGTTTAGAAAATAATAAGCCTGCATAAATTGGCTAGAAGATGGGAAAGTATAACCTTTTGTTTTCCTTTAAAGTTTCACGGGCATCTCTCTATCTGTTTCTCTCCCTCTCTTAGCCGTGTGTGACATTTAGCGAGGTAATGAGCTTTTATCGCTTCGGCCATGAAATCCACAGACAAATGGTTTGTATTCTTCTCAATAAGTGTCATGTTTGGCCACATTAACAAGCTATTAGAACTCGAGCTGTCCTTTCCCTTTCTATGCAAACAGTTGCATTGGATGATGTGGTTGCTCTTCACCTCTCGCCCCTAAGACTCCACTCTGAGCTATTTTAGTCGGTATCGTCTGAAATTATTTATTTTTCACCGATACCAGTGATTCAATCGGTGCCCTTGGGCTATAAAAATTTTTCTGCTCTCAGTTAAAAGAAACATGAAATATAGTTTTATAAGCCCTCAGAGTATATTTGACCTTGAGAGGCTAAAACACATATTAAAACTTTAGAAACCAAGAACAGAGTAATGAGATGATAATTGACATGGGCGTATGAAGATGAAGAAGATGTCTGTGCAAGGCATGAAGATACAAAAATAAAACAGCAGATAGATAGCTGTCAGTTTTTTGGAGGGTTTCTTCTTGCTTTGTTTTTGCTTTTTTTTCTTGTTTTTTTTTTTAGGATTGCCCTCCAGAGACACGGGTTTTGCAAAACAAGCTTCACCTAAACACGATCATTAGCTTACACTGTTGAGAGCAAATGCTTTGCCTTCACTAGCTGAAGCCCTATGGGATGAGGAGAAACATTATCCATATTTATATCCGCATTTGTATCGTGCAGTTCTCCGTGTCATCTCTGTTACTGACAATCTTGTTGTTTCTCATTTATATTTACAGTACGATAATTTCCCATTTAGGTCAGTGCAGCCATCTCTATTTTATATCCCCGTTACAGCTCTTGTGGAAAAAAATATACTTTCTATTTTTTATTATCTGCCAGTCTTCATGTTTGATTTAAGGTTAGTTCACATATAATTTCAGTGGACTTGAGAATAAATGCTATATTTAAAATGTTCTGACGTCTTTTTCCAGGTCTTAAATTCCCAAATTAGTCCCCTAAACATAAGCATAGCTTGTTGTGTTGTCAACTTTAACCACTTTTGTGCAATTTCCGTTTACCTAGTTATCCTGTAAATGCATTATCTCTCTCTCTTCTTTAAAAAATTCCTTTTTCACGTTCTAACCTGCAGAGAAAGGGCGCGTACTAGTATTCGTTGCTATGTGGCTAACTAGTTTAGCATGGGCGTGATCAACACAACCACGAAAACCACGACATTATTTTTTCTGTGCAAAAATGACAGATCCGCGTGAATGTTCAGACACGTGACACCTAATGCTCAATTATATCAAACATTAATGAAAAATGTTCACACAAAAAAAGAAAGAAAGAAACTCTGGATGTAAAATCAATACTGACCATCATCGGGGTCCAGGATCTCTACAGTAGCAGCCTCTGGGAATTCAAGGGCTGCCATCACAGGCTCAGACAAAACAATCTGAAACGTCTCGGACACTTCATACTCGCCGTCTGACAGGATCCTGACCTTCCAGGTGGCTCTGGTCTGACCTGGATTAAACTGCACCTGTTTTTGAGATTTCCCCCGGAAATCTTTGTCCTTTTCTGCAGTGCCATCCTTTGTGCCAATACCTTAGAAAGGGCATTACAATTTATTGTTAATTAACATCTGAAAATTCTGTAAAAATTACCTCACCATCTGCCAGCTTTAGTGTTTAATTTTAACATTTGGCTTTGTTTATTGCAAGTCCATTCACAAATGTAAATAATTATGGTATTATGAATAGCTATATAAATGCAGAAAAACCAAACAAACATACAATTAAACTGCTTTTCACCTCCTGTAACACCTGGAAAATCTCACACCCCAGTTGGTCTAACACAACAATATTGGTCCATCTCCCGGGTGCAGTTTCCCGCCACCATTCTTTGAGATGATCATGGTGGAAATAAACACCATTATCCCTCATGTCAGCCCAGCCTCAGCAGAAGTGACTGGAGGCTGACTTGCACTGTCTGACCTTCAGCATGCGAGCTGTTTGATGGAGCTTACAGTCACTACTGCTGTGACACTGGCTGGATGCCTGTTGAGCAGGAGCGCTGAAGCTGGTGAAATGTCACACAGCCTTTCCATTGTGTTTGCTAACTGGCCACACAACACACAGCAGGGTTCTGGCAGTAAATGAAAAACAACAACGAAAAAAAAGCTAAACAAAACAAGGAAGTCCTGCAAGCTGCTCTAAATGCAGAAAACAACAAAATCACTGGAAATTGAACCTTTAGGATTACAGGATTTTTAAAAAAATATACTCTTTTTTTTTAAAGCTAAGGAACTGAGCAAGACAGAGCTAGGAAAAAAATTAAATATCAGTTCAATCTGTTTCTTTAATGTATTATTAATGCCAATTTAATGTACTATTTTTTTGATGAAACTAATAAACCAAAAGAGACGCAATGATGTACTGTAGAATGTACTGTGAATTGGTTGGTCCTATTCACAGCAGTCACTCTGAGCCTTCGCTGCAGCTGGGCTCACTGTAGCCTCCTAACTGGAGTGAATTGCACTGTGCACATTGGCTAGAGATGAAGAAGCCCATCCTTTGGGTCCTCAGATCAGTGTTCACTCATGCAGAGTTAGGCAAGATAAAATATGCTGTGTTCACTTGAAGGCACTGACCTGGGATCAGGTGGTATCTTCCCACAACACTGAGGCAGAGTCTGAGGTGCCACATTGCTCTGGTGGCCTGCTTATGCCAGTTAATCCGAACAGTTTGCTGCTTTTGCTCTGCTATCCCCACCACAGCAGAGGAGGTAGGAAACTACAAATGATCCCTGTAAGAATGTCATGAGCTGTGCGGGGATTTTTTCTTTTTTCTCGTTACAAGGAAGGACACTACCTTTCTAAGGCAGGGTTTTTGTTGTTTTATGTGTGCCTGGAGGCCGAATAGCGCAGAGATGCTGAATCACCATTATAAATGATGAATAAAATAAAAATAGATATTTTTGAACCCAAAAAGGTCAAGTTAAAAATTGAAACCATGACAAGTGCTACAGCAAACTTTGTCTTGGATGTTATTGACGAGTGATGTCAATAAGGTTGTGCTATAGTCTGAATGTGTGATGATATTGAGGCTACTTATTTATCTTTTTCAGGGCTAGAATTTAAAGAAAAGAAAATCATTCCGGGACTATTTGATCAGAAAAAAAGAACAGAGGATTAAAAATGTAAAGATATACTAAATTTTATGGGAAACAGGGACCATAAAAGCATTTATGATATATATTCAGTAAGAGAAACTTTTAGTTCTTGTCATTGTCTAGTCCCCCCCTCCCGTCCATTATCATCCACCTTAATGCTGCAGTTGTTTTTTAAAACCTTAGCAATTTTGGACATAATGCAACGCTTGTTTTTTTTATGCAATGAAAACAGTGCATCCAAAGTTCAAAGAAGAACTACTTTAATTGATAATGGATTCATTAATAAATCAGCACCAGTGCTCCAGAAAATCAAAGCAAACAGCAGCTATTTCATTGTTGCCCGACCTCCTTATAAACAATATTTTACTTTGTTGTTTAATATCATCCCACAGACAGATCATTGGGTTACCACACACACAATCCGTTTTGCTTCTTTTGTTCTGCATCTTATCAACGTGAACCTGAAAATGTACTTTAATTCTTGTTATAAGTTTTAGATTCACTTCTTCCACTGAATCCATATCTACCACATGTATCGCAGCTTCACTGCATCCTCTCTCCTCCTCATTTTCTCACTCTCCTGCACCTCTCTCATAAGCGCAAAAGGCCATAAAATAACATTACATAACATATACATTTTATGGCATTTAGCTTTATAATATAAAGATATTAGATTTTGATTTCGCTGAATCCCTAAGGTAGAGCAGTTATACGGTGTAGGGTGAGACACTGTAAAGGTCAGTTAAATTTGCATTTCCCCTCAGATATGTTTCATTAGTCTTGGGGCTCTTGAGCGTACAAAGTTGCAGGGACGGTACAGTAAATGATCCTATGGGGTTTGACCTTCAGCATGAGGCCATTTAATTACACCTCATCTTTATGGACAGAATAAATGGCTGCACTAAAACAGGCTACTAGTGCCAGCAGTAAGAACTCCTGCCACTCATAAATGCTTACAGCAGCTCTTTTTTTTTAACAGTGCTAACAGTTATTGCTCGTTAAGTTCTGTACACTAGATTGCCTCGACTAACATTTGGAGTGGCGCCTCTCCATAGGCCCTAACTTGAGCTGACCTTTCTCGTGAGCTTGCACAATCCCTGAGGGAACATCCTCTGCTATTGTGTGACTGGAACGTAAATACCGTCCAGAAAAGAGAGGTAAAAGGTCACGACCCGTGTGACCCTATTGGCCATCTAGGCCAGCTTTGCAATTGTCCTGAAATTTAACAAAGCACGTACGTGTGGGCTTTTGAGTCGCTGAATGCTTGACGAGTAGTAAACAGACTAAAACAAACGGGTGTTGAGAAAGTGAATATCTTCCAACAAGGGCTATATCTTTGCTTCCCTGTGTATTTGAATGTGACTGAAAAACAACTTGACAGACTCTGTGAAATTGGGTGAGTTAATCTTTAGTTAATCCTGAAGCAAAGCAGCAAGCAAATCATCAGTGGTCCAGTATTTTGTAATGTGTTTAGCATTTATTCCTTTACTATTTTGAGAAATATCCAGAATCAGAAAATGAGGAACATTTTTTGTTAACGTAAGATGAACATATTCGACTCCTCTCATTGCTTTCTGGTAACATTTAAGATTATTTAAGGACATTTTAAGTGACTTGATGTAAAATCTGCTTACTGATGAATGACGTCTCTCCCAGGTAGCCCCTACGCTTCAGCACCACCTCCAGGAACTTGGCCTCCTCGTTCACCACGTAGTGTTGTTTCTCTAAGGAGATCCAAGCCCAGTTCAGACGGAACTGTTGTTTCTTCAGTTTGTTGCCACCTGTTACAAAAAGAAAACGTTTTTTCTTTTCATAAAGGGCTACTTAGAACTCCTAATATAGAAACACAGAAGAAGAAGAAGAATTAAAGAACCTAACCAAGACTAAATGGTCCAAAAATGGACACATTTTGATTTAGAGGTAATATAGAAATTTCAATACCCCCTATTCTTCTTACATACCCCCAGGTTTTGACTTTGACTTCTAGCCTGCACTCAGTGGGAGGTATGCGGTGTGCACAGCCCTTATGCAAGAGGAAAACAGTTTGTTCCATCTAATTGCTTCATTTCTGATTAAGATAAAAGGTGTCTGTTTCCTGTCTGAACTGGGTTTTTTTCATGCTTGCCTTTTGAAGCTGCACTCAAAGGGCGGCGTTATAGTCCTGGAGGGCATGTGTGCAACTGTTTGACCGTAAAGACTCAAAGCAGAGCCACATACACAGGCATCAAACGCAGTTACGCAAACTCTGGCAGACAAAAATGGGCACACATGCACGCACGGACCCATACAGGAATGCATTTTAATATGGTCATTTCCAGCGCAATGGCTGGGAGTCTAAATAATGAAACACAGGTTAATAAAAAATCCAAATGCATCCGCCAGACTGCACAGTTAGATTGTCTGGCTGGTGCTGTAATGGTTGAGAATGGTGAGATGGAGATGCATGAGCCACAGAACATTTGGCAGTTCAGAAAGTAGTGAAATAAAAGTGAAATTGTCAGGAGGGTGCCGGGACACTGTTCAGAGATTTTAAAGTGCTGCTTTTGCAGATGTTAGGCACAACTGAGAGTCTCGACTCCTCCCCATTCTTGTCGGTACAGCCAGTAAATCTGTCACGTCCAGCTCTCCTGAGTCCATTTCTTTCCTAACTGTGAAGGGTAAAACCTACACACATTCACCCTGGGTGTTTTATTATGTGTGAGGGTGCATGCATTATGAGGTTCGGTGACTGTGCATGCTTGGATGGATGCGCGCACATGTTAAATATTCTCTGCACCTGTTACTTTGGGTGTTATTGTACATGTTTCCTCGTCCTGAGCAACAGGACCGGGCCTTTAACACCCATGTTTTAAATACCCATTTGACAGTATAGAGCATTAAATGCTTAAAAGTATAAAAAGTCAGTGGGATGCATGAGGACAAGTAGCAAAAATAATTATTTTTCCCTCACCTCACAGAAAACTCGTTGTATTATTTATGTCATTAAAATATAACGAAAACACCGATTTTCTTTGATGTTTTCAACCAGACAGGGGGTTTAAAGTTAAGAAGATTAAGAATGCAGTAAAATCCAAAAGAAGACAGAGAAGACAACACAAGACAGATGCTTAGTTTCCTTAAAACTACAGATCCAGATGGAAAGGACTGAACTGTGAACCTCGAGTGGAAAGCAGATTTTCTCTGCCCATAACAGAGTATTTATTTCTCTGTTTAAAAACAGGCAATGCTATTTGACACACAACTTCAAAGCACGACTGTTTCTCACCTCGTTCTGATTCAGAATCAGGATTTTTAAAGTTAATGCTTTAAATTATGCTTAAATATTAAAATTTTAGCTATTTAATATTGATCAAAAGGTTTATCTGCAAGTGTAATAACATTTAATAATTTTTTTAATGCTAGCATTCACTCGTTTGTCTGCTCAGGCACCATGTCACTTTTTGGTTTTAGTAGGCAAAGCCACCGGTGCTGATGGTGAGATCAAGTACGTGCGCAAGGTAAGTGCAAAATGTTTGCACCACATTACGACAAAATTTCCATCACTTATCTCAAGACACAAATGACAGTTCCAGAGGGAAAAGCTGTTTGGGAAGTCAATGTGGCGTTAAATTTGAACTAATAAAATCAAGCTGTTCAGCTCTGTTATGCTTCTCAGTACACTAGCAGTACAAAAAACAACATATAAAATACTGTGTGCAGAGAAAACGCATTTTTAAAGAAAAATATTGATGGCAAAATACATCAAATACTACATGTGGAACACATAACTTCTATTATGTGACAACACAGCATCCTATGGGAACCTGACGCACATTCTTGAGGTCTACCACGGTGTAGGTTTTCTGCTTCCTGTGTGTTCCACATCATTCTTGTGGAGACAGGTGACCTATGTATGACAGGGCCTCCCTACACTATTTGGATTAAGGCCAGCAGCATGTCACTCATGCTACCAATAAACACTGTGTGTGTGATCTCTGAGCTGTGGTGCCTGTGCTCCACGGAAGCAATAGAAGCAGAGGTTTTGGCTGTTTATCTGCCACCACTTGTTTATCTGAACCCCACATTAGATACAGCATATGCAGTTATAGAAAATGAAGGCAACAGATTATTTGCATAGTAAAATATTCAGATAGAGAGTGGGACAGAATACAGTCAGGTGCACATTCAGGTGCACACCAAGAATAACTTACAAATGAAATTCATGTTCTGTTTTGCATAAGTATTCACATGACACTCGAGAAAGTGCCTACGCAACAAACCGAGCCTCAAGGAGGATTTTTTTTTTATACCTTTTTTACCCAGAATCCCTCACATTAAACACCTGTTCACCTTCAGCGTTATTCACAAACATGAACAAGCTCTATTAATTATTCACTTTCCCTATCCATAAGAGGCCGAGGATGACACAGCACTGACCCGCACGTTCGAACATCAGAAGAAAACTATTTATGTTCACAGTTTATACCAGAGTATATTATAGGTAGAGTCCCAGAATGACATTAAAAAATGTTAAGTTTAGCGTTCCTCAAGGTCTTGTTAAGCTTTAGTATGAGCTTCGGGGAGTGGAGGTGCTCATTTCCAGAAGACCACTTCACTCCCCTAGATTTCTTTCTAATTAAGATAAGCAGGGGTTGGACTAATTCCACTTCAAAGAGGCCCAAAGGAAACATCCAAGTTAATCTTTAACTAGGTCTCACAGTAGTGAGACAGAATTTAGTGAATATCTGTATCACTTATGTTTGGGTCTGGTCTGCAGTGCTAGTCTTAGATTTAATATTAACCCGTATTTCCACATTATCCTTATTTTTTCCTGGATAATCTTAATTAATTCACCGCACTGACAAACTGCCTTTGTTCTGTCTTTGTTAGTTTCACACTATGCCTTTAAGCACTTGCAGTGTATGTCACTCTAAATATTAGAGATAACTGTCAGACTCTGCAAACAAGCACTTAAGTACAGCCAACCTCATACATGAACCATCTGACAAACCCTCTCGTACAGTTCGTGTAGCTGCTGTCCGTTCACATAGTGGATGTGTGATGAAGGACAGAAGCCTTTTGAGAGGGGCCAAAGAATGTGAGAGGCCGCACTGTGCCAACTTAGAAAATGGTCTCCTCCCTGCATACATGTTGCAGTCGGCCCTTATTTGGTCACCGTCAAGCATTGCAGGCCACGGTGCCCCATGGACCCCTGTCTGTTCATTTAGCCAGGCAGACAGATAGGCGGCTCTTTGCCCACA
Organism: Hemichromis elongatus; assembly: GCA_015108515.1. NCBI lineage: Eukaryota > Metazoa > Chordata > Actinopteri > Cichliformes > Cichlidae > Hemichromis > Hemichromis elongatus. The sequence goes on from VUQR01022676.1 coordinate 22,070, forward strand.
GAGTTGCTCTGCACTGATTATGAAGGATAAACTGGGACTAACTGATGAATCCTTTTAGACACAAAAGACAAAATGTATCTAAAAATACTCTGTGATCATGTACTCTAAATTTACCGTCATTTAATGGAATAGACTGGCATTTATACAGTGCTTTTGTAGTGTTGCTAAGCAGTGTGAGCAATTTACACTATAAGCCACATTCACCTTTTCACTCATATTCATAAGGCATTTTATTCGATATATTTAAGCACTCGCTGTGTCTATCTTACATGCACGTGGTTAATTTATAATCTAAGATGCAGATTTTGGAAGGAGATGCCAGACGACCTTGGGAGAACTCCAACAGGCATACGTGGAACATGAAAACTCCACACAGACAGTCCGTGCTAATCACTTCTCCTAAATGGTTCATTCTGCACATTTCAGCACTGCAATGTTAAAAAAATGTAGCTCGATAACTAACTGTGCACCGGACCCGCAAAGTAATTTTAATGTTTTGGTTTGTTTGTTGTGTGTTTCAAAGCTTCAAGTGTAATTAGACCCCACTACAAGAAAAAGCACAGGAGCATATCCTTTTATTTATTTATTTTTAATTTATTAATAAATGTATGAAATGACTTGTGAAGTATAACTTCACAGCTCTGCACAGCTATCAGAGACTGAAGGCAGAGCATAATTAAGTGCAGAATAACATTTTATTTGACTTTTACGCATTTATGTGTTGGAGAAAAGCCAAGAAATTAATATTTAAGGAATGAGTTAAAACTGATTTCATATGCAGATGTTTCCAACTACAAACCCTGCTTCAGTGTTGCACAGATAATGTTTCTCTACGCTTCATTTGTTCGCACTGTTGTGGATAACAAAATGATGTTTCCACACCTGCAGTGCGAGGCGTAAAGTCTCCTGAAGCAATTTGCTAAGGCAAATTCATTCATACTATTAATCAGCGCCTCGAAAACATTATCATGCAGTCATATTTTCCTTAAATCAGCAGCAAAAATAAAAAAATAACAAAAAAACCCAAACCTAATGTTCATGCCGTCTTTTAATTAGCATCAAAAATGTCGATAAGTGTTTTTTAGTCCGTCTATTCAACATGTAGATCATGAGCGAGACACCCCATCTACTGATCAGGCTGCCATCAAGCTTTGAGGTAATTGGCTACATTTGGTGAATATTCATAGTCACACTGAAAATTACTTTGAATAATTTGGGTTGCTATCTCGATTTTACAGCTAAGTTAAAATTTCATCATATTCCAATGTGTCCTCAAAGATCTAATCATGCTATTTAGGGTCTCTAGTCTCTACTCGATTTTAGCGATTTTAGTGTAATCGTCTTTAATTAATTTGCATAACAGAGGCAATATCGCCTTTGAGAACATATGAGTCAAGAGAAAAATCAATACCTAATTTTCTTTCAAAGAAACAGCAAAGGTTAATTTCTGTGTTGGAAAGTAAACACGTTTTATAATCATCTCCTATAAAATGACCTTTCCTTTGAGGTCCATAGTGTGTGAGACTATACCAGCATACTTTTCACCTCTCCAATTAAGGGAAAAGGGATTTAATAATCCTGTTGAAGGAAAAAAAAAGCACATGGCAGAGTAGAGGAAGAGAGAGAGAGCGATATGGTCTAATCACCCTAAGCCTTGTATGCACAGTAGCGAGCGGAGAGCTGGCCATGGCTCGAAAGATTTAGAATGGTTATGATTTCACAGGTCCTAAACCCTTTTCTATAAGCGCAGACTTTCAGGGAACTGGTCTGTCATAAATCTGGCCACTCCAGCAGCGTCCTCACCCGCTGCTGTTGCCTCTGTGTCCACTCCAACACACAGTGGTCACTCTGGGGCAAGATTTGTGAATGCTGAAAGAAAGGCGAGAGGTGCTTTTGTACAAAGGTGCCAGATCAGAGAGCCACACAAGGCTTAAAGCAAGCAATGCTTTGCTCTCACTAGGGAAAGTTCTTCCAGATTAACATGAACCCAAAGGTGATTAAATTCTCAGACCTCTTTCCAAAATTCGAAGTGCAACAGATAGAATTACTTCTGTCCTTAGTGACTAAATCCTGATTTTTTTTTTAAAAGCTGTTTAGAAGGTCAGTGTGTACTTACTGCATTACATCTCTGCTCTGATGTGACAATTTTAACTATGTTGGCTGTGATTAGATTACACTTTAAGGCATTTTCTTTAGTTTCACAAAACAATTTACAAAATCAAAACACGATCAAATTATGAGCTCCTCACAAGCATCAGAAAATGAAAAAATGTTCCAACCAGCATCTGCAGAATGAAATTCAATACACTTAACTTTATGATTTCAATACTCTCTTCTACCCTTTTCTTGATACTAAGGATCCTTTTAAGCAATCATCCTGTTTACACTTTTTGATTCCTAATTGCAGCACCAGGTTGTTGTGGAAACTGCACAGTGACTTTCTTTTGGGGTCGAACAGCAGGAGCCACTCGCATGTGTAAAAAGGCAATGAGCAATTCCCAGAGCTCCTATTTCAGATGGGGCTCCTTTATTCGTCACCGGGAAAGAAATGTGGCAGAGGAAGTACAGTTGAATGTGACTATAGGGAAAGGTCACTCGTTCCCTAGGAGTCTTCTTCACACTCCACTGTCTTCACACAATACCACAAATGATGTCATTTGTGGGTGCAGGTATCACAAAGTCTCATGAGAATAACTACTGAGAATGCATTTTTAAAATAAAAACATTGGTCGTAAAACGTCTTCTGTATTTTCTTACAAATTTCATGTTAGCAAATTATCACCATCATTTAAAGGTTTATTCCTCTCAAATAAATAAGTTCACAACATTGAAAGAGTTTTCAAGTTGAGAGTATAGGCTTGCATGGGCAGCTCCAATTTCCAGTTATCCTCACAATACACAAATGTACCGTTTCTATGTTTCACAAACATAGACATCACATCACATACTGCAAATGAAAACATTCAGGATTTTTATATTCAATCCAATTAGCCTTGGGAGGAAATATTAATTAGAATATTTCCAAAAATCTTAAGATGCAGCATGAAGCCAACTCTAAATACACAACTCTGCAGTGAATGTCTGTACTTTGCGATTTTACAACACGGGGCATTGTGCCAAGCACTCAAGGTGAGGACTTATTTATTTATTATAGGTATTTTTTGTGTTTAGCCATATTGACAGGATAGTAAAACAGACAGGAAAGTGAGCACACCCAGGCCGCTGTAGTAGTCTTTCAGCATATGGGTCACCCACGTAACCGAGTCTGCTATACCAGTGCCAAGGACCTCTCTCTGTTATCCCAGCTTTACATCTAATATTTTTATTATTTTCATATATTTGATGAACATGCAGTATTTATCAAGATCATGATTTATTTCATTTCATGATTTCTAGTTATACATTTCAAAATATAAAGATTTAATAAATGTTTAAAGATTTAAAGTGTTGAGTGTTAATACACGGGGCATTTAAAGTGCATCACATTTTTGAAGGGTATCTCTTTCCAAAAGAGGTATCAAAGCCTCTTCTGAGGGCTTTGTATATTTTGATTGTATAGGTGAGCTCAGACAAAGTATTCATTGATTGCCCTTGAATAGCATTCCAGCCTGTCGAAGAGGACGTGGCCTCGAGTGTCTTAATTAACAGTCAGCCACGCGGTTTACGGAGCAAAAGCCTGAACTCTCAATAGCAAGGGAAGTTACAACAAAAGGCTGAATTAGCAACTACAGGGCTTTTTTCCCCCCCCAACATTCACAAGTAAAGGTCACAGTGGATTTCAAATCAGGAGTTCTTTGCTCATTACCAGTCAATTATGTACAGTATGAACACCGTGGCGCATAAGCTGCTGAGGTAGATGTGCAAATCTTCTGTAACCTGCTGAAAAAGCTGCGTGAAGTGAAGATGGTGCCAAAATTTTTTTTATCAACCCTTTGAGATTTGTTTACATGGAGTTATTAAAAAAAAAAATAGCATAACCTTTCCAAATAGCATGCTGTAAAGCATACAAGAATAACATGCCCTTTGAGCTTATCTTAGCTAATAAATACACATTTTTAAGTCATTTCAGAGAACAATCTCAGGCAGAAAAAAATGTGTCTGCCTGAGCTTACGTTGTTACAGGTGCATATGCAAAATGTACCCCAACTCTCAAATATTGCTGGCAACTGAACAGAAGAACAGGGGTAGCGAAATAACAAGGAGGTACAAGGCTAAGTGCGAATATGGGAGGGAAAACAAAGAAACATAAGGATGCAGGAAGACAGGAGTTGACAAAGAGAGGGGGGACGTGCTTTTTCTTGACCCTTGAATGCTCAGTGTTTGCTCTCTTGTCAGACCGAATAATGGTGGACTGTTTGCTGAAAGCAGCAGTGTGAGGCCACAGAATATAAAACCCCATCCCAGTCCCCCAGACTCATGTGCTCCATACTAATAAAGCCGGGCATTTCTCGAGCCTGTTGGGCCGGCCTCCATTGGCTTCGGCTATAACAACATGTTTCGGCTGCATTTCACAGTTGTTACTTGCAAATCCTCACATGTAGTGAAGCGTTTGCCTTGGAGCAAAAGTGCTCCCTAAAAAGCCGGAATGGTAATTCCTAAAGAAGTGTTAAACGACTGTTGGCCCTTTGTTTATGATTGGTGAAAAGAAGCCATTGAGTAGAACTGTGCAAACCTGCATTTTAAAGATAAGCATGCTGTTCTGCATTCGTGAAAAGAGCGAAGAAAATGTCTAAGGACTTAGTGTTGTTATTGTCTTCTCCTTGTAATATTGGACTGAAGATTAGTCTGTGCAGCAGAACAAGCCATGGGTTCAAAAATATGCGCTGGCATGTTAAAAGAAGAGTACTTCTAAGGATGCCTGCAACATTTAATTTGGGCAATCAAATGGATTTTTCTTTTTCTCTGGCTTTTGAATCATTGTCAAAATAGCTTCTGGAAGTCTTTGTTGGCGACAGTGAACCTTATGATATGAAAACCTTCTGGTACAAAGTCAGAGACATGGATGAGATCTGTGCTGCAAGACCTCTATTCGGAGTATACTACGTAGCATAATATTATCATTTAAATGTATTCTCTTCAGAGACCATTGTGTTGTGTGCTGCCACATAAAGGCGCTCAGTGTTGTAGGGAGCACAATTACCTGGCATCCCGTGAAATGGAATAAAGTAATGCGATGTAATGAATCTGAATATTTCTCAGACTGAAAACTATTAGACTCAGACAAGAGATGAATGTTGGAGTTCTTGTCATTCTTGTCTTCAGATTGCTTTGTAAAATTTAACAGTCACACTGAATGTCCTTTAAAACATTATCCCCCTCTTTTTAAAGTTGAAATTAAATCTGCACCTGACGTTTCAAAGCTTTAATCACACCAAATGTTCTGCTCCTACACATGACTTATTAACCAGTGAGCAGGTTTGAAGTCATGTTTGGTGGTGAGGGGTAATGGCTCTAGCCAGTTGCCTGAAAAAATAAGTAGTAAAATGCAACCTCTGTACCAGACTGCTCAGTTGTCTCGACCTGCTTCCTCCTGCTTGTATTTCTGTCTCTTGTCCCATTTTCTTGCTAATATGTAACTCTTCACTTCACTCCAAGCTCATGTGCTGGAAAACCAAGATAAGCCCGTGCATGGTCTAGTTAATTTCTGGCAGCAAGACATTCCTGAGTTTTCTTAATGGGGGGAAGGGTTCATCTGAGTGCTGGACATTTCCATGGCTGTCTTTGAATTATTTTTCGGGCTTCTCAAACTTATATAAGCCAAAACAAATTGTGGAAAATGCAATGTAAGACAAATAACTAAGAATTGATTTACATATCAAATGCAATTTTTGGTGGAATATGGGATGCCACATAAAAAATTTACTTGACCACTAGTGGAAAAATACTGATATGCACAGCCTTCAGCTCTGTAGAAAATATAACAGAATAGATGAAGTGAGCGACAGGAATGTTCTCTGTATTAAATAACTGTAGTTTAAGGCTGTCATATATTCCATAAAATGGAGCAAAGCGAGATACTGACTGCATAACATTTGTTCACGGCTAATCAAATCTATAGCAAACTCTAAAATCATTTATATTCATATGTAGATCCAGCTGAATTCATGCAGAGTGTACCTACTACATTTGCGCTCTCACAACTTGTCAACACAGGCAGTGTTTAGAGAGTGAAGTGCACATCAGCACATTCATGCTGTCGCTACAGGCGACAGGAAGCAGCTTGACGCCTTGCCCTCACCAGTACAGGGACCAACAAAGCACTTCAATCTTTCATCTCCTATGACTACCCCCCCAATCCATTTCTCCACACGATGACTCCTCATATCCTGAGTATCAGGCTACACTTATCGAAAGGAGGTGATGGTGAGTGGGAGCTTGATCAGGAGCCCCAAAGGGTTTCATCAGCACCTTTCATGAGATGAGAGCCCAGAGACACACTCCTACCATGTGTGAAAATAAAAACCTTCTCAAGTGAGTCTGTGTCTAAATGTGTATCATCTTCAGTTCCTGTCTACTGTATATATTTCTTTTGCATATTTTTATACGAGACTTCTTCTTCTTTTGGGTGATCTACCTCCTCCTCACCCTGTCCCTAATATCCTCTTCTGTCACACAAACGCTCTGCACGTCCTCCTTCACTACATCCCTAAATCTTCTCTGTGGTCTTCCACTTTGCCTCCTGCCTGATTGTTCAATACTCATCTTGTGTCCAGTATATTTATTATCACTCAACTGCACATGTCCAAACTATCTCAGCCTTGCCTCTAAAACTTTGGTTTTGAAACCACTTCACCTGAGCTGCCCCCTGATGTACTCTTTTCTAAAGCTCAGCCTCCTGTCTTTTTATTAGTGCCACTGTCTCTAAGCCAACATCTACCATCAGACTATGCTTTTCAATGTTGCTTCTATCCATCACAAATCACAGTTGACACTCATCTCCAGCCACTCCACCCTGCCTATACACTCTTCTTCACCTCTCCTGTACACGGTCTGTTGATTTGGATATTGAACTGATTGAACTCACCTATTTAAACTCATCCACTTGCAATATTTCTACTTGTTGTAGCATCACAGTTACACATGTCTCTCTCTCATTCACACATATGTAGTCTGTCTTGCGTCTACTGACTTTTCTTCCTCTTTTCTCCAGAGCATACCTCCACCTCTGCAGGCTCAATTCCAGCTTCGCTCGACTCTGGCTACAAAATACAATGTCATCTGCAAACAATATAGTCTAAAGAGACTCCTGCCTGACTTCATCTATTAATCTGTCTATCACCAGTGCAACCAATCCGTGATGTAATCACACCCCTAACATGAACCCGTCTGTCCCTCCAAAATAATATGCTGATGTTATCACAATAAAAGAAGCTGGTGTTGTTTCTGCTCTACATCATAGCACTCTAATCAAAAGAGACAACAGCTTGAAATCAAAGACAAAACCGTTATCAATTAAACTGTAGCTGATGCCAAGCATCTTGATGAAACATTTTAGCAGCGCCAGCCTCATCTCTGATTATGAACTCAGACAGCTGGCCCAGTGATGGAAAGATGGTCGATGCTTTGTGTGCGTGAGTGTGAACGTGCATGAAAAGTGTGTACAAAGGAGGTGCAGCGTGCAAAGGGCTCCAATCATGAAACCCAAGTATAGTTGGAGAGAGTTGTGACACACTACAGCTTCAGCCCAGCTGTCAGTGGCTTATCATGCGACAGGGCGGAGAGGAGCAGCACTGGTCCACTGATGGGATTCAGGGGCCAGAAACACATTATCCAGAGTGATTTTTCAAAACTGAACAAAAGCTCTACTCCTGTGAAAAGAGAGTTGTTACAGCAGCAACTGTAGCATCACAAATACTCAGATTCCCTGCTGTTTGTCAAAACGGCCCCATCGGGCGATTTCATGAGGCCAAAAATCACACAGGACACATAACAGAGCGTGAAAAGAGAGTGATATTTTATATTGTGTCTTAATAATGCAAAATAAATTCCTGAATTTGACCTAAACTTTATTTCCTTTTTGTTCTTCCCCCTGTTAAATTTATTTTAGGTATGACTCAATTTGTCTGGGACCGATGACACAAACTTTAACCTTTTTTTTCCACATAATGGGGATTTTCACCAGAGGAATCTCAGTTCTGCTAGACTGATATCCTAAGGCAGTAATGACGACACATATCATCATTCGGAGAACAAGCCTGGGCCTGAGGTTTCTATACTTTGGGGAATTCGCCTTTTCTTTGTTAACCTTGGGAACATACACTTTGGCAGCACATAAAGACAGAGAGAGCAAAATCATCAAACAGGGTTTCCCTTCTGTTTTCTAATGGGAAAATTAAAGCAGATCAGAATAATCAGTCCCCTAGATGTTTAAGCAACAAATCACCCACATTCTTTATTGCAATCAGCACAAACACCAGAATGAAAAATAAATGTGATACTGTCACGGCTGCTCTAAATCATTATCTATCATTAATGGGTTTGGTGTTCTCTTTTTCTGCTGCATTTCAGGCAGCAGAATATGCCTTTCTGACTAAATATGGATTGTAAATATGGAGCAGTAATCTGCACTCAGGAGCACAATGAAATGCAACGGAGGAAAAAAAAGGAAGCACAGCGCTGACAGACGGCCTGAAAGTGATCCAACACACTTGGGCAAAGAAATCTGGTTTATTCAGTGCCTAAATCATTTCAGAACAATGAAACCTCTTGAAACATGTTTCGGGTTACTTACCTTGAAAAATTCTATTATCATATTTTCATCGTCAATAAAAGCATTTTAATCTCTCTCTCTTTTTTTTAAGTATTACGCTGGCTCAAGTCTGCTAGATAACAGTAAACGTCTGATCCTCTCACAGATGAGCACAGGTTTTTCATCTGTTTGGTTAGTGGCTGCAGCTCTTTGTGGATATGCTTTCATTTAAGTCGCCTCTACTCTTCACACACACATTAAAGGAAAGCAAACTTGCACATACACCTCGTTATGCTGAATAGAGAAGGCTGCTGCTGGGTGGTAAACGTTGCATATATTACTGCAATGCAGACTGGTGAGAAAATTATAAGACAAAGTTAGCTGCTGACGACATAAGGGACCGGCAAGAGACGCAAATCACTCTCCAGCTAAAATGATTAGCCTAAATCCATTCTGTAATTCAGTTTTTCATCCCCAAAGTGAAGCAGCTGTGACTCAGGAACAGCTCTGTAATCAAAGCCCAGATGTTTTATCACTAAACGGTTTTTCCATAACAGTAAAACGACTTCACCTAGTTTATTGTCTGCAGCACAGCTGGACTGTGAAGAAAGCCGAACACCCTGAAACGCCTTTAAACTACTACTACAACGAGACCAGCTATGTAATTTTGCTGAAGCTTAAAGCACACTTTATGAATATGATTCATACCACTGGTCCCAAGGACAGAGGAATGTTATACCCCACAAGAAAGTATAGAAGAGACAGTTTCATTAATAGCAGGCTAGAAACGCTGCAAAACTGCAGAGTCATCTCCTGTGTGGTGATGGGGATATTATAGCATATAGCTATACTAACCTCACAACTGCATGTGAGTGCATGTTCTACACTTACTTTTGTTGTACTCTAGCACGCAATGGGGAGTAAGATAATCCCCCCCCCCCCCCCCCCCCCCCCCCCCCCACCCCCCCCGCCCCCCCACCCCCCTCCCCCCCTCCCCCCCCCCCCCAACACCCCCGCC
>VUQR01022676.1:31796-50443 GCA_015108515.1 Hemichromis elongatus
GGGGAGACAAAGAAGATGGAGTATGCACCCATTGTCACAAAAGATTACGCGCCAATAACATAGAAGTTATGTTGACAACATACATATCAGATGTTACTGCAGGTGAAAAATGTTTTGGAGGATTTATTAGGTCGAGGTATGCACGGTGACCTGAACTTATCTTGTTACACGAAGCAGAAATAACAAACAAAACACGCTTGTTGAGGTGGGCTCTGCAGACATGCACCCTATTGTCTCTTCCCATGCAAGAAAATATGTTCCAGACAGAAAGTGATTCTATTTTTCTCTTCACTGCCGACCCATTTCACTAGAAATCTGAATTATTGACTCACATACTCTATGCGTCTTACAGTGAACAAGTCTCATTAGTCAAATGAGGAAAACATGGACATTTTGTGCATGCCTGCAGAGTTTGACCTTAAAAATACATTTCTTTTCCCAAACTATTAATGATCTTTTGCTGCCTTTTTGTATCTCACATAAGTAATATAATAAATAAAAAAATGCACTGAGAGCCTGGAAAAAACAAAAAATATAAAGAGTACTACATTGTGTCTGTCATTGAGAACATTTGTGAGGCTGACTGACTGGCTCGAAGCAGACAGGGAATCAGCTCTATAAACAACTGCCTGGGAATGCGAGGCCTTGTGTGTGCTCAGGTAAGCTCACCTGAATGCAACTGAATCCCTAGGAGACAAGGGGAGAGCTGGAGTTCATCAAAACACAACAATTAACTGACTTAGAATAACAAGGGCAGCACACATACAGACACACGAATACAAAAAAAAAACCAAACAAACAAGAAAAATCGACATTCCAGTTGTGTTCCCAAACAAGACACTTGGACAACAGTTTCTTCAAAACAACAGACACACACGAGTTAAAATGCTTGATTTTAGTCATCTGCAATTATTAATTCAAAACTCTGACAAGCATGAAAAAAATTATATACAAGCATCACTGGTAAAATTCACCCTGTCATTTCGTTTTTGGCAAAAACACCTTAAATACAGCTTTAAAACCCCACAGCGTCAGCTTCTAAGACGCTAAAGAAATTCAAGAGGAAAATAAATCACGTACAAAAAAAAAAGCACAAATCATTTGTAGACCACTGCACATAAAATGCAGCATAATTTGCAAGTAAATTCGATATTATTCTGTTTTTTATACACTAACAGGATTAAAAGTTGTACTATGTAAGAAACTCTATTCACTAATTAAAAATGCTAAGCACTTTGGGATGTGGTCCAGTTGTTTTTACTTGTAGTAAAAAGCCCATCTCCTCTCTTTATATGGCCGAGTTAATCAAGTGAAACAGTCTAAATTGCACGGGCATAATTAATCTAGGTAAACAAAATATCTGCCTGCTTAAAGCAAAGGTCATTACTTTAGTCAATACTCTAATACAACTGTGCTATACAATGGATGAGAGCGAGTCAGGTCTAGCACAGTTTCACATTTGGGCTCTGAACTCACCATTTACAATTAGAACCGTGTAGAAGTCAGCAAATACATTGTTGCAAAGAGGAACTGAAGCTCTGGCAGCTCAGTTTAAAATCCAACACTGTACCCTGTTAACAAGACAACCCATCTATTAGGAAAACTACGATGTCAGATTCTACAATGAAAACAAGCTTGTGGTTAGAAGTGAGACTGCCATAAGTATTTGGATAGAGCACAATGAAAGGCTTTGCACTTTCCATTCTTCCTCCTTTGTTAGAATACATGCCAGGAGTAAATTAGTGCACTACCCTGTAATAAGTGCAGACTCTAAGTCCCTTTATGTTTGGACTGACAATGGAACCAGAAGAAATCCTATAGCCCTTTGTGTGGCGTGCTAAAACCCAATACAGGACCTAACCTGGAAGAGGGAAAAACAGTAAATAATTAAATCCAATAGCTTTGTACACATGTGCTGTTTAAACAATGACCAACACGCTTAAGCACACAAATTATGGTAATCAGCAGTCAGCAGCAGGCGCATACTCAAAACTGTGACTACATTCACAGTTCATCCCAACTATTGGCATGAACCCGTGGAATCTCACTGAACAGCTGCAACATGAAAAGCAACTTTTCACACTCATAGCATTGCCAAGTGCATTTGGTAAATTTCCCAATGAACTTGAAGTGAGAAAGAGAATGTTTTCCACTGCTGAACATGACATAGTGCAGCTGTGTGCCAGTGTACGGCATTCAGCTCCTCCACAACACGGCTGTTCAAAGAGCTGCAGGCTCTGTCTAGGGATTTAGGGCAGCCACCAGCCCAGCTTAAATCTTATTAAAAAAAAAAATCTTCACTGATTGCCTCAAAAACTGCACTGCAGTACGTGGTGAGTCCTTATGGATCGGCCATTCAATGAGATCATTCATCAATTTGTTAAGCTCTTTAGGTGCCACTATAAAGTACAATTTTCATATCAAAGAATGACATTTTAGAGAGGTGCACTGTATCTGATAGTTGCCATTTTATGCTTTGTTTTGTTTGAGGACATAACTATGATTGAGGACGGAATAAGACAAAAGCTGTTTTGAAGTCTCGCAGTGAGCGCTGAAAGGAGTGAATCTAATTGCCAGTCTGGAAGATAAACTACCAGTGTGGGGATATGTGTGTCATCAAGCATCAAGCAAGGTACACAGAGAAAGAAAGTGACAAAGAGGGAGAGAGGCCCACAGAGATCTATTAAAACAAAACAAAACAAAACAAAAAAAAGCCCAAGTGAGACAATAATCAGGGACTGAGCCCTCGCTCAGCAACAAAAAAATCTGCATGGGCTCAACTGCTTATATTCAGTACCAGCTTATGCATTTGAGTCATCTCTTATTAGCACCCCATCCACCTGTTGAGATTGATTTTAACCTGTCAAATATCAAACCGAAGCCACGGAAAATGAGAAATGAGAATGGGAGCTCACTGAGGTGCTTGTGGGAAAAGAGGGCCCCTATTAGAGCCGTCCTTTGTGCTCACTCATCACAGCTGAAGGATAGCAGAAAGGACACACTGTCAGGCACACTGCTTCTGCTAATCGGCAACACCGGCATGATTGCCTCAAACCATTCACAGAGCCTGCGCCTGATTACATATCTACAGCTCTACTAATTAGTAACTGGCTAAATCAATCATTACTTCCTAAAAAATAATGAGCGTCTACGGTTAGGTGCTAAAAGACTGACCTACCTATGGCATCATTTGCAGTAGGACAAACTAATGAATTTACTAATGAATATTTGAATAAAATTTTAATAGGCGTAAAAGATCTAACATTTCTTTTTTTTTTTCTCCCGAACTGCTGGTGGAATGAAATTCACCAGAGCATAAACAAAAGCTATCTAGAAACAGTATATCTTTCCTTCTAATTCATTGCATGCCTGTTATCTCATTTACTTAAGCTGAAATAATGGAAATCTCTGCAATCTTCGCAGATGCCTTTTGATTTGTAATTCTGCTTAATGAGACACATTGTTGAGTGGATTCGAGCCTTTCCCTTCTTAGAGAAATCTGAATTTATTAAACAGCAACAGCGTGACAAATTCACTGTATCATCCTCAAAAGTGAGTGTGTCACAGACTCATTTCAAATTTAAAGGCTATCATTCAGTGTGGATGTTTAAATCGAGGAACTTACCGCTGTCCTCAATGGAGAAATGAAAGATGTCGTTTGTAGCGTTGTCCCCATCCCTCAGAACATAGCATACGCTCATGTCATCAATTTCAGCTGAAAAAGAGCACATTTACATAAGCGAAAGCAAAATCCTGCTCGAAAAATTTTGCACAGGCTATTTTGCAAAAACAACTAACAAAATATGTTCAGTTTGTTCCTATCTACTTGTCAGTGTCTTTGTGCATGTGTGCTTAAATGTGTACGCTGACAGCGCCCGGGGAATCCGGGCAAAAAGAACTGCCTAAAAGGGCTGTAAACAAAAAAAAGACTCTTGAATGATGCCGGACATTAAGACCAGCTTGACTCGTGGGATGCCATCACAGCAGTCTGTCTGCTTGCCATCTTGATAGCGTGGTGCTAGACAGGCTTCCTTATAGCACTAAAAACTGCAAAGTTTCCACACTTGCTGCGTTCAATATTTTATGTCAGAATATCTCCCTTCAAAGGGACCGATGCATACAAATGTGTAGCCTAAACTTGCAAATGCCCAGGAGATAGTGTCTTTATTTACTGTCTGTTTACTCTTGTGAGAACTCTTGAAATATTGAACAGGCCTCTAGGGGAAAGCATCTCACAGTGGCTTAGTAAATAAAAGCAGGGAATACGTGGATATTGACTGTGACTGCTACCCTGATATTTACCATTACCAAGACACCCCTGTGGTCTGTTTGAAATGTAACTTCTGTATTGCACCGTGTTATTTACAAAGCCAGTGATTTGCTGTGAGCTACACTACCACATCTCCCTCCCTCTGACATGTTTGCATGTTCACATTATTTATCCTCACGTCTGTAATTCTCTTGTCTACTGTTATATTCCTCTGGTAAAGCACAAACCACCAGAAGTTTCCTCCAAAGTGAAATGTTTTAGGCCCTGTTTGAAAAATGCTCTCCTCCAGAGAGATCTGGTCAGCCTGAGGCACTAGCATACTTATTTCTGTAAACAGGCGCTCTCTACAGTGAAGACAAAAAGTTTATGATTTTTAAGACCATTGAGAGGTAAGGCCATTTAAAGGTGTAAGTAAAAGCAAAGTAAGATTAAATTCACATCAAGCTGCTCTGAAAATTTTATTCTTAGAGCCAGGAAATCACCATCTCCTCTGTTGTTTAAGGTTTGGCTACCAACTTAGATGATTGCATGTTTCTATATTGAAGGGGTTCATTATCATCTGGCTGACACTCACTTTAAATTTGTTGAAATCTGGACCCTTTTTCTCAATCATATCAATGAGGATTCAACATAAACCCTAACCCATTTGACTGCACTTTGCGTTTAGGTGAAACCGCACTTCTGCCGGACCCTGATCCCTCCCTGGACTTGTTCCCCACATCTTCTGTACTTGGTGAACTCTCCGTTGCCCTGTCAAACTTCACACAGAAGATCATCTTTATAGGACACTAGCATTTCTCTCTAACCGGTGTATTTTTCTTTTCTTGTTTTCCTATTCTGGGTTTTTCTATTGTTTTGTTTGTTTTTTGTTTTTGTCTTTCTTTCTGTGCTTGGATGTTATTGTTTTTGCATTTTGTTTCCTTTGTCTGGTATGATTTTATATGTAATTTTGAACTTGAAATCTTATAAATAATTTTTTTTAAACTGCTCTGAATACTAAGAAAATCCTTCTATGTGAATTTTTACTGCAGCAGATTGCAAATCCATCAGAATGTCACAGGACTGAAAAGCTTTAAAAAGAAGCTCTCTTACCTTGCGTGAAGCTGCTGATAGTTGCATTTCCTCTGGCGTGGTTGATAAGGTAGCCGTGTTCTGGGGCTACAGTAATCCTAAAGGTCACAGAATCCTGAATGCTGTCCCTGTCCTCTGCTTTCAGGGTCTTACTAGTGATTACAAAGCCTAAGTGGCCTGTCTCCAGAATCCGCAGTGTTGGGGCACCTTTATTAACCAGAACCTGTGGTACACCATTATCCACAGAGAGGATGGTAATCTTCATCATCTGAGGCTTTCGGGTCTCAAATACAGTATCGGGGAAGACATAGAAGTCTGTGTGAGTGCCATCGGTGACAGTGAAGGAGAAACTGTCCTCTGTGCTCTCTGTGCCATCGTGCCTGTAGCTGATTAAGTTCTCATTCAAGTCCTGCTTTGTGAATGAGGTGACGGGCCGGGTGTTGTTAAAGAGCAGGCGACCATGAACTGGAATCTGAGTGACTGTGAATTTCAAGAGGCGGTCAGTGGTGTCCCTGTCTTCAACTGTTAGCTCAAAAGGTGTGATGAGTTTGTTTTCTCCCTCAGTCACTGCCAGACTGTGTACCGTCAATACAGGCTTTTTATTATCCACGTCAGCGATGGAGATGCGGAAAGTGCGGAACACGGGATTATAGCCATCAGTCACTTCAAATTCAAAGCTATCCATTTTCACTTCATCATCCGAAGTGTGAATGTAGTAGATTTTGTTGCCAGCCAGCTGGAGCTGTGTAAAGGATGATATGGGCATCCCAGGTGTGTCTGTGCACTCCAGGTGTCCTCTCATTGGTGCTCGGGTGATTGTGAAAACTAAGTGTTCATCTGGGCTGTTGAGGTCACTAGTACTGAGGAGGTCTGTTGTCAAAGTAACCCTGCCACCCTCTTTAAGAGATACACCTTTACTGACCACATCAGGGAAAACCATGTCTATGCTGCCGATTGTAACATAGAAGTATCTGTCAATCAAAGGGTTGATGCCATCAGTCACATCAAACTTGATGAGGTCTCGAATTCCCTCTTGTCCATTGTGGATGTACACAATCAGACCCTGATCCACCTCGCTTTGTGTAAAATTCATTCCAACTGTGATATTTTGCAACGTCCCCGAAGATGTCGCTCTTTGCAAATACCCTTGACCAGGTCCGTATCGAATTATGTAAGTTAGCGTGCTGTCCTCAGAGTCCAGATCAGTAGCTTTTAAAACATCGCTGTTAATGACTTTCACGTCACCTATCTCTATTTCAAGGCCATCATTGATTGCCATCCTCGGGGTTTCGTCGTCCACAGGGATAATCATAACAATGACTGTTTTCTCCACACTGAACTTTCCATCTGTAAGTACAATATCAAAGCTGTCCTCTGTGGTCTCTGAGTCATCATGCTCGTACACGTAGCTGGAGGCCTCCCTGATCTGATCCAAGGTGAAGTTAGACACAGGGACGGTGCCGGTAGTGAGCTGATTGAGAATAAATCCATGCTTGGGGGGTTTGGTGATGATGAATGTCAGCTGATCAGCGGGGAGATCTGCATCAGCACCATTCAGAATGGGAGTGTCAATACCTATGCTCATGCCCTCCATAACCACAAACTCTCTCATGTAAATCTCTGGCTTTTCATCATTAGAGGGGATTATGGAGATGGGGAAAAAGTGCCTTTCAGAGAAATTGATGCCATCAGAGCATCTGAATGTAAACCTGTCTTCTACTGGCTCGACTCCTTTGTGAATGCTTTGAACATAATAAATGTGATTCTGTTTGATGTCCTTGATGGTGAAAGCACTAATAGCAGTTCCAGACCTGGATTTCTCTGAGCCTGGGGCTGGGGAAATATTTTCCACATACCCAGAAGTCGGCTGTACGATGATTGTACACAGAAGGTCATCGTTGGGGGTGTCGACATCATCTGCGCTTATGTGGAGAATCTGAATGACATACTTCTCTCCCTCAACAACAGTAAACTGCGGCCCCACAAAGACCTCTGGAGCCTGGCTGTCCAGAGGAAGAATGGTTACATGCACTCTGACACCTGTGATCTTATTTCCTCCCACAGTCCACTCATCAGACATGTCTGTCAAAGTGAGATTGAAAAAGTCCTCCTTTGTGCTCGAGCCTATCTCCCCACTTGTGTGAGCATAGACCACAAAGCCATTAATAATATCAGCTTGGGTGAATGTGCCCGATGAAACACCTTTAACCAGGATTTCACCCAATGACGGCGGGTCTTCAACCATGAAGGTTAATCTGAGGTCATCCGTGTCCTCATCTCTTCCTTGAATGACATTACTTGTGATTTCTGTTGCCCCATTTTCCAGTACGTCTATATAGGAGCCAACTGTGCCTGCAGGAAGACTTATAGTTGGAGCCTCATCATCAATTGGCTTCACATTGATCCTTATAGTAATCGGGACTATGTGCACCCCATCGCTGACGTCTATTTGTATGGAATCCACTGTTGATTCATCCCCATTATGAATGTATGAAATTAGACCGTTTGCAATATCCTCTAGACTGAAAGCATCTCCTTTGGTCATATCAGTGAATGTGAACCGGACCTGACCATGCAGTGGTGGCTGAGTTAAAGTGAAGGTTATCTTTTTGCTATCTGTGTCTGTGTCAGCGGTGTCTAGCTCAGCACTCGTAAGGATATGTCTGCCACGCTCAAGCACAGTAAATCCAGAGTTCTTTATTTGAGGCGGCTTGTTGTCCACAGGCTTTAAAAATATAGTGAAAACCCCTTCTACAGTATTCCCAGAAACATCCTCAACAGTATATTTAAACTGCAAAACATGAGTAGTAATTCCAAGCTCAAGATCAGGTGGTTTGTAAGCTATTTTGTGGTGATTGATTTGAGCCTGAGTGAAAGTTGTGACTTCGGTGTTTGGGTTTTCAGTCAATACCAAAGCTCCCAGTACAACAGGGTTGTTCTCATCTGTGTCTGTCGGAGGCTGTACGATTGTATATTTGAGATCGCGATCCTCTGAGTCGAGGTCAGTGTAACGGAGGAATTTCTTTCGGAAGTAAGTAAGCTGATACTCATGCACAGTCATTTGCAGCGTCGCCCCAGGGTACAGTTCAGGTGGAAGGTCGTCAACAGGGAGAATTTTGATGACAAATGAGCTTTGACCTGATTGATTTGGTGGGTCATTGTCATCTTGAACCCTAAACACAAACTGATCCATTATCGTGCTGGTACTGTGAGGGCCAATGTGCTTGTAAAACAGTTTACCATCAGTAATATCCTGCTGCAGCCATTCAGTCACTACTTTCTCATACATTTCGTCCTCTGTATTAAACTTCCAGGTTGATGGGTCCTCTGGGGCCTCAGACTGACGCAGCATCACCTGCCCCAGTGTGGAAAAAGGAGTCTCGATTGTGAATTTAATTGTGGAATCCTCTGAGTCAATGTCTGCTGCACTGAGCATAAGCGAGGAGATGGGCATCATTTGGTTTTTGAATAAAACCAAACCAGTGTTGGCATTTATAATGGGAGGCTCGTCATCTGTTGGCACAACAGTGATGGGAAACAGAAACTCCACCTCATTTGTGCCATCTGTCATTCTGAAAACAATATTATCACTGTATGTGTCACTGCCATCATGTTGATAAATTACTACGCCAGCATCAAGGTCAGCTGGGGTGAAAAATTTCCTCCTGGAGCCCAGAACAGTCAATTCACCATGCCTCAGGCCATCAATAACAGTCATTTTGACCCTTTCTAAATTATCCTCATCACTAATTTCCAGATTCTGTGAACTGGACAGAGGCCTGGACTGACCCTCATACAGCAATTGTCCAGTATTCCTAGTGACCACAGGGGCCAGCGTGTTCATAGGCTTTACAACAATCATGAAAGCAAAAGGATCTGACACAGCTCCCTCTCCATCCACAACCTCAAACTCAATCTGGAAAATCCTCTCAGTGTCTGAATCCACAGCAGGGGGCTTGTAGGCGATTTTCAGCTCTTTGAGGTCTCCTTGGTAAAATGAGGTTATTGGCAAATTCCTATCATCCGTGCTTACTATGTAGCCCTCCTCGAAGGAGAGGGGAGATGTAATATTGAAGATTAATTCATCAGGATTAGACTCAACATCCTCTGCAGCCAGCATATCTGTGGTTATTGCTGTCATTACAAACTGATCTACTTCCATCATCATCATGGCAACAAAGCTGGGTTTAGGAGGTATGTTGTCTTCTCCCTGTTTGATTCTGACCAGAATTTGGAAAAATTCCTGCTTAAGCAAATTGCCTTCTTTATCATGTAATTCCACAACCATCGGAATGTAATCTCTGTTAGGTGACTTCAAAGCGAAAGTGTGCTGATAACGGGTGTTCATTTTAATAAACTCATCACAGTCCACCATTGTTCCGAGGCTCTCTTCATCCACAAGTTTTCCATACCTGGGCAGCACATTGCCACTGGAGAGGGAAGCTATTTTGCACTGATGTGCACTTCTATCATAGGTGAATTCTAAAATTTTCCTATCGATGGGATTACTAGTGCCGAGCAGTTTTTCAACAGTGAGCGGCATGTTTTTCGTCAGCACCTCCAGCTGTGTGAAAATTACCTCCACCTCCATCATAAAAGGTATTATAATTGTATCCGTTTGCGTGTCGTACCTGAGTTGTAACCTCACTCTATCCTTCGGAGGACTCCGAGATCCAAAGTGAGAATACTTCACGTCATTGGGACCAAATTCACACGGAAACTTTTTCGGAGACAGGTGTCCAGGCCTTTGAGACAAAGGGTCGTTGTCTAGGACTGTTATGCTGCATCTATCACCGGGCTGAACTTGGATAACCAAATCGTTGATGGGATCAATGAAGACAGATCTCCCGAAAGGCACGCGTATCCCATTATTGGCAACCAATATCGTGTCTTCTGACAGCTCAGCCCTCAAGGCGTACGATAATCCATAGCTGTCAAAAACCTGTGCAACCACATCACCTGTCAGAATCACTGCGAGCAGAATCAGAGCGGCGCCAGTCCTGTGCAGATGCGGGTGAATAATCCAAGCCATTTGTAGAGTGGAACTGCGGTGGAAACACCTTCAACTTTGTGCATGCACCCTTGTAAAACCACGTACCTCGGTTAAAGTTGCAAGAGTACAAAATCGGAGTTGGATAATATTACGCACCTGTGAGCACTGAGGTGCACCATTCTCTCACAGTAGCTGTGCACTGATAGCCCAAACTTCATACTCCTGCCTTGCTGGAGTAAGGAGAGTCACGCCCTCCACTCATCCAATTGGTCGATATCTCTCCTCCGGAACGCGTTAGTCAGGTTTTAAATGGACGTGGTTTGTGTCATTCTGGGCGTTAAAAGAATGTCGCTCTGGATAAATGCTCAGTTTCATTTAGTAAAAGAATGTGGTGATATTTATTTCTGAGACATGACTTTGCGTAAGTCTCCAGTAAGACTTGCAATAAAATATGTGAGCAAATTATTTAGTTTGAACACGCCAAAAACAGACCAGCAGTCTTTATTAAATATACATTCAAATATAGTTTAATTACTACCAAATATCCACATTAATAAGAGAAGGCAATCAGATATCCAGCTGTATCAGTGTGAGTGCAGAAGAGCTTTGTCTCCCTCTCCTGGTATGCGCTTGAGTGAATATGCTCTGCACGTC
The DNA here is from genome assembly GCA_015108515.1 of Hemichromis elongatus. Taxonomy (NCBI): domain Eukaryota; kingdom Metazoa; phylum Chordata; class Actinopteri; order Cichliformes; family Cichlidae; genus Hemichromis; species Hemichromis elongatus. The sequence goes on from VUQR01022676.1 coordinate 42,785, forward strand.
TTCATTACTCAGTATTAAACTCACAATTTGTAACACTTACTGTTGTGTGCATGTTTGTTTCTTTTTAATCCACTTCGAAAAATCTTGTCTATCATTATATTAATATCTCGTGCAATTTGCAATTTGCAGGATTTTTTGTTTTAATGTTTTCTGTTTTATGTAAGAAGTCATTGTTTTTGTTACTAGAGATTTAAATGATGCTTTGAAGGCAAACCTTTGTTTTTTAACCCAACTCACAATCCACTCTTAATGGGATCAAAAGTTCTATTTATCCAAATCATGTGGGAACATTGTCCTGCTTCTTGCTGGGACAATCTAATCACAGTGGTCCTCCAGATGTCAGGTGCTTCCCCCAGCAGAGCACTTTCCTCTGACAAGCTGACAAGCCCAGTCATGAACCTCTTTCTGTACCACTTACTTGGAGAACCAGTGTTGATGAAAAGAACACCCACAAAGATACTGCACTACACAGCAGGGCAGGACAGAATGACTGAATTTTATTCCAAGTAGGCTTGATTTTTGTGCCATGAGCACTGCTGCACAGCCAGATAAAAATTACAAGAATAAGAAATTTCTCTGTTAGATTCAGACATAAGTCGAAAGGGAGAAAAATCCATGCAAAATCCTGAACATGTGTGGCATTTTTACTGTTCTCACATTCAATTAAAATGTCAGCAAGACTGAAAAAAAAAAAATCTGATTTCTACACAGCCGTGATATTCATTGTGCCCACCTGCAGGTATAGCTGCTCAGCTGTGTATACTGTATGTATACAGATACCTAGGATTCGCTGTAAATAGGCAGCAACTCTAGAGCTTTACAGTGCCTGGAAAAATCTGACTTCATTTGCGCTAACTCTCTTTTGATCCCCTTTAGATGATTTTTCATTCCATCCACAAGCTGGTGGATGCAAGCATTGTGTCTGCACCCACCAATAGTTATGCATTAATGACACACGAACCATCTTACAGCTGGCATGTGTTGAAATCAGTACACAGTAGCTGCCATAGCAAACGTTGCACTTGAGTTGCACTGGACACTGTTGACAGGGTCCAATTATAAATATAGCCCGGCAAACTGCAAGGCAAAGCTCCCAGTCCTTGACAGCTCCCAGTTACAAGAGAAAATGAAAAAGAAGATGAATAGGACTTTCTGACAGCAGCAATGGCAGAGAACGTATTGGATCATATCCAAACCTTCAGGCTTATTTTGGGGCTAGGGGAAGTTTGATGATATTCTGTCATATCACATTTATATCAAATTTATTGTAAATGACCAATCATTCTTAGTAGATAGAACTGTCAGTCCACGGAGCAACTGAAGACTGTAATCATGCTCCTGATGTGCAGAGGATTTATTGCTGGGCAGTAACACAAGGCCCAGGTGGGACTGAGGTTTAAAAATTGCACTTCGGCTCAATTTCACATACCGCTTGTGTTTATCGGAGTAGGAGTTGTTTTCGGGTTGCTCAAGTTTTCACACTGCTGACGGCTGACAACAAATGTTTCCAGGCTCTTTGTTCGGGAGTTGGACTACTCTCTGTTTGTGGCTGTTAACACTCAAACCTTGGTCTACTTTGTTTCAAGACAACTTTGGTGACAGCTAACTATACTTCCTCAAGCAGTCCAAAGAAAGTGTCTGCATAGAACAAAAATATATATATATAGGTATTTACACTAGATGGACCCTTTATCCAAAAATGCCATGTTTTTGCTTGTTGTTTACTGAAAACCTAGCTTCCAGTTTCCTCTCAGCTGGATGCCCTCCCAACAGGCTAAATACTGGAAGACTTCTATTCCCTCCTGTCAGTAACAACACTGTTATTTTAACCATTTTCACAGAGATATACATCATGTAAGGCGCCTTGAGCTCTGAGAAGTGACATCAAGTCAACCTGATACTTGGATAATGAGGCGCTGCAGGACGGACCATCTGTGCCTTCAGCCTGAGCTCAAATCTGGAGCCAAACAGACTCTTCACATTGTTTTGTTATGTGTGTATACTGTCATTATTAACATTAACCATTATGTCTGGCATTAACATAATTTCAGATTTATACCCTTTAAACGTGGGTGGAATACAAATCTAAAACAAGCAATATTGTAATTAATAGACCACACAATACATTAATTAAATCTGAATTAATTAAGCCGCATCCCTTTCTCCCTTGTGCTCTTGATAAATGTCTCCTTTGGCACTACCCCGTTTGCTTCAGAGTTCATAAGTGACTCTGTTCTAACAATTGCACTGACTGATCAGGGCTATTTTTGCTGGTGGTCATTCCCTAGAGACAATGCAACCCTGAACTCAGTGATCTCATTAGGGCTATTTTAGCTCATCATTTCTCTGTAACACTGAGTTGAACCTCTAAGCTGAAATGATGCCAGCTTCTCTGAAGCCCTTGCCTATAAAAGTAAATAGTGTAACCCACAAAAGCACCATGCACAGCCTACCAGCAGCCAAATCCATCTTCTCTCGTTCATATTACTCTGGGGATACTAAAGAACAAAAAGGCAGCTGATCTAGTGAAGTGTAATCATATTCTTTATTTGCACTCCCAAATTCCCCAGGTGTCTGTGAACCCATGAGTTAAGACTATAAAATATGGCCCGAGCAAACATACTGCTTGCAAAACAAGTCAAGTATATTTATGGTATTCTTTTAAACAAATAGCTACAATGCAAAGTACTTTGCAAAAACCGAGGGATAATCAACAAATAGAACCAATTCTATGAACTGGGACATAATTTTATGTGCATGTGGAGCTACCTGCGTGTGTATAAAATATAGGCTGGCCACATTATGTTGACTTCCACTTAAATCAGGAAAACTGCAGACTATAGCACTTTAGCCTTAGCATGGTGGAGAAAATCCAGAGATTGGGGTGGAAAAGTCTGTGCCGGCGTGACTGATGTATTTTTATTTAGGAAGAATGTCATTCTCCTCCAATTTCGAACTGCTTGCTTTGAGAACTGAAATTTGTTAAGCAGTGAAAGACTTATGAACGTGATCATCATTTATAAATTCTGTAATGAAAAGAAAGACTTTAATTTCTCTTTCCGTCAGTAGCAGTGTTTATATTTTGCCTTTCAAAGTGATAGCTATTCATGGATATGGATTTTAAATGGAACATGGTATTTCAGGCGACTTTAGAAAAAAATTGCATTAAACTTCAAATTTACCTTGAAGATGTTTGCAGATGGAAGTAAATCAAGAAAGAAAATAAATCTGTACTTCTTATTAATCATCGTAACCAGGTTTGTCTATGGAGCAGGAAAGAAATCCAGTTCAGCAATGCAGTTGGTTCATTAACTGTTATTTTGTCAAAAAAAAAGATGCAAAAAATCATGCAAAGAACCTGGAATAAGGAATAAGGGATAGCGGCTGAAAAGTATATGCATGAGAAAAATAAGCGTGAATAAAACAATAAGATGAGTCACGAAAAAAACAAAAAAAAACAACCTGATATAATATTGTTAGTGGCCATGTTAGGATTAGTCTAAATGACAACATGTTCGCTGTGTGGTTTGGGGAATCCTTGGCTTGTGGGAAAGTCTGTGGCCCAGTGGAAAACATCTGGTCTGGAAAAACAACTAACAAAACTGGATTTTGTCCACCATTATTTCATGACTTTAGTGCTAAATTTGTTCATAGATATAGTAGCTGCAGGGGAAATGTCTGATCTGAGTTCACAGATGCAGTCTCCAATCTACAATAAAACCATTCCCTCTGTGCTGCTAATTGTTTGATGTAGCTGCCCTCTTGTAAGTAACCATTTTATAATGAGATTTTAATCAAGTGTGATGTGTAACGCTGTGTTTAAAATCCTCCACAGTGCAACAATGCTAAAGCGATTGAGGGGCACCAGGTTACTGTCAAAACTGAATTCATTATGACTTGGCTCGATATAGTGCCAGTTAAGTACACGAGCACATCTACCCATTCATCTGTAACTGCAAACTGTGTGCAGTCTTTTATGTGTTATTAAAACTCAAAATTATGGGCTTCTGTAGAGACGTGGTCGCTTACAGGTCAAAGGTTACATCAGTTAATCGGATTGCTGCCGGATACCCCACGGGCCTTCCTACTCTTGATGAGTTTTCAAGCTAAGAAGCACTTATCATTTATGCCCACCCTGTGGGCTGAACTCGTTTATGCTGCACAAGAAGAAAGAGAAATGAGATTTCAACTGGTGAGAGTCACTGCGTGACTTCGGCACATCATTTTGTCATGAGCGGAAAAATTTGAGCGGAGTAATCAGTGTGGGAAATTACACATTTTAGTTCATGATCTTCTGCACTGATTTTCAATTCAACTCTAAAAAAGTGCTGGATCTTATTTTGAAGCGGACTAAGCACTGTATTTTAGGCAGTCTTTTCAGGTTGTTAAACTTTTCACTTTCCACTTTATGATGAGCTGAATGTGTATTCTCTCTCTTCTCTGTTTGATCTAAAGTTGGGGACTAAATCAGCGATACCATCAGGACGAGAAAGGGAGCAATCACCAGACGCTCGTGAAAAAGCTGCATACACAGCACATGTGGAGATAATAATGATTTAACTCTGTCTGCATTTCACTGTTGTCATTGTTGTGTTATGATCCAGATTGATCTATTTTAGAAACAGAACTAAGCACATTTTTGTTTTATTTACTCTGACATAGTGACATTTACTGCCTCAGAGTGACAGCACATATGTAGGTGTCTATTGTTCCAATATACTGGGGAATGTCTCAAATATTTCTAAGTCCCCCTGCCAAGCTGTAATTGACTTAATCTTTCCATTAGCCCCTAGTTGCCAAAGCCAGCTGTCATCTGTTAAAGTTAACTGCTGTAACAAGGTGCTTTTCATGCTTTCTGATAGATGTGAAGACTCAAGGGTGATTTTTAACCCCCTGACCGCCGACACAGCACACAAACACGCATACTCATGCATACCTCCTCGTGCGTACCTGTATGTCCCCTGTTGACAGCTCTTATAAGCACCAGCACACAAACTGACAAATTCTTCATTTTTTTTTTCAGGTTATGGGGCACCGCTGATCTCATTGAGCCTGTTTATACTCCTGTAGACAGTAATAAACAGAACCTATAACCTACACGCATCATCACTTCTCCACAGGTAGCAAACAGAGATAACAAGTCCCTGCAGAGTGCTAGGAGGCAATGCCACATATGTAGAATGAGAGAAAGCAGCACTATTTCTTAATTTTCCCCCAGATTATTTGAACATGTAAAATTAGCTTACGAGATATAAATTATAACAGAGTTGAATACATATGCATGAATACACGTGTATTTACTTCACTGCCAGAAGATGGCAACATCACATTATACAGTAGAGTGTACAGTATTGCATCAGAAATATATTACTGAATGACAGCATTATACAGTGTTGAGAAACACACACTGAAAAATCCTATTCTAGTGAAGAACTGACACAAAACTTTAGCTTTAAGTGTTGGTTAATTTAAATTAACCTAAACACGGCACCGGTGAATCAATTATAACTTTAATTTTTAAAGTGTTTCACAGCACAGTTTCATTCACCTGCATAAGGTGAAAACTTTCATGCTTGGATCTTGCAATAATTACACGGGAACCATTATACAATTAAATTTTCAGACGTGTTCATTTTGGTTCAGCTTGTCAGTCACGCTACTTTCCGTAGTTGTGTTTTCTCACTACTGAAAGACTGCCGGGCCTAATTAGTTCAAGATCTCATCAAATGACTTTGAACTTCTATTGCTAGCTTGATTATTGCATCAGTGTTCAGTTTTAGAAGCAAGGTCAAAACCTGGCCGATACATACCACATCTAATTGACAGAAGCTGGACTGCAATGCCAAATGAGTTCTACACCCACAGGCAGAGCAAATGCCCCGAGGTCCTGTTAACAGTGAGCATGTATAACGCACAATAATTGGAAACTGTGTACCTGTAACTATGTATACTTTGTTTTTTTTAAGTTTTTCTTTTATTTAATCATTTTTGTTCTTATTGTTGTTATGACTTTTTAACAGACAGAGGAAACGTCCACCAAATAGTGACTGACCAATGTGAGGTAGAAGGAGTGCTTACATATGTCTGGTCTTCTCTAACAGTCAAAGTTCAGTCAATTTTTCAAGTAATGACTAAATAAAAGCAGGGTCAAAACCTGGCCATACAGTAGCTTTCTCATTAAAGCAACCAACAACAAAATCAACAACTTTAACCCTTAAATCAGATTTTTAACAATCTATTTATATATTGTTAATACATTTGTCTCGAATGATGAAAGCACAATTTATCATAGTGGTACAATTTCACAGTGATACAGCAATGTTTGTATCAATATTCCTCACATACTTAATACAAACTCCTAGTTTTAGAAATATCTGTTAATGCTGGTGCACCAGAAACCTGATCAAAAGTTTACCACTGAGACCTTTTTCTGTAAGTGTATGGCAGTTCTTGTTATTAATTATGTGCAGATTAAACACATAAATCCCAAGTGCTGGCACAGAAAATAAGAGTCACTGCATACTTGGGCAAAGTGAAAATAGTAATCAACAAGCCGAACTGGGTCGCAGGAGTCGTAGAGGAACAACAAACATCATTAACAAACGTTTGACCTAGATTTCCTTACTGAATTTTCTCCTCTTAAGGAAGTTTGTATACTCCTGAAAAAGCCTTTCTGTAATTCCCCGATTGGGTTTAGTTCTAAACATGTTTTTGGGCAGATTTCTAAAATATTTGTGTTTTCTTGTTTTAATGACAAGTGGTCTAATACATTTGTTGGACACTGTATATACATGAATATGAATTTAAAAAAAAAAATTGTACTAGCCTGGTGGCCTGGTGGTGTAAAAAAGAAAAAGAAAGAAAAACATTTTCACTAGGAGTCAGTAGGGTTTCTGACCAGAAGGAAACATCTGTCTGCCCTCTAGTGGCAAATGCATTAAGTGACTTTGTGAGGGTTGTTTAACTCTAAATCACATTTTTTATCCAGTAAAATCACAAATAATTAAAGGGTGTGGCTTATATATTTAAAAGAATGTACATTAAGGTACCAGTTGAGCAGGCGCCTATGTGCCTTAGTGCAGCCCAGGCTTGAGTCTGACCTGCTGTTTGTCTTCCTCTGTTCTCTTTCCCCCTTCCTGTCTACTCTTCCATAATGAATTGTCAATTAAAAGCAAAATTTCCTAAAAAAAATAAATCTTAATAAATAAAACTTTTTAAAAAGCTCCCAGCTTTACCACGTTGCCATAAGTTTTCTGATGCCACTGCTGATGTTAGTTTACTTACAGGTAACTCGGCCATAAAGCAGGATTGGACAGGCTTGTGAACTGGTGTGATAACTGCACGCTGATATACAGAAACAGAAAGAAATTACTGTAGTAATCCTAGATATGATGGAGATCAGACCTCTCCAACAGACAGGCCAATGCACTTAAAGAGCAGAAATATTAGGGGAACACGGTGACAATGTACCTATTTGGTAAATATAGTGCCATGATAATGTATTAGTAATGTAATTAATTATATTAGTTTCTGATTTCTCAGTTGTTTTTTTGCACTTTTTTTCAATTTGTTCATTTAAAAAATTGATATTAGACTAAGCCAACTAAGAAAATGCAAAATGCTGTTTTTAAATAATGATGTGGGAGGGGGGGGTGAAAG
>VUQR01022676.1:50463-65499 GCA_015108515.1 Hemichromis elongatus
GGGGGTGAAAGCTTTCCAAACCTGCCTGGCCCTTTGTGAAAAGGTGATTGCTGCCTTTGTTAAATGATGACTTGATTAACAACTTTTTTTTTTTTTGGAAAGCTGAATTCAATCTCACAAGCCACGCCCAGGCCTGATTACTGCCAGACTTGTTGAATCAAGAAATCACTCAAATAGAACCCCTCTGAAGTAAAGTGGGCTAAAAGAGCTCAAAAAGCAGCACATTATGCCACAATTGAAAGACACAGCTGAAAAACAAAGTAAGTGATATTTTTCAGTCTAAAGCGCGTGACAAAACCATTTCCAAGGGTTTGGGACTCCAGCAAAACACGAGAGCCATTATCTACAAGACTAGGAACAGTGGTGAACCTACCCAGGAGTGGCTGGCCTACCAAAAGCACACTGACAACCCATCAGTAGGAAATAGGAGTAGGAAGTCACAAGAACCCAGAGGAACATCTAAAGAAATGTAGCCTTCCCTTCCCTTAGCTAAGGTCAGTGTTCATGAATCAACAGTAAGAAAAACCTGGAGAAAATGACATTCATGGGAGAATGTCCAACAAGAACACAAAGGCTGATCTCACATTTGCCAAAAAGCATCTTGCTGATTGCCAAAATCTCTGGAAAAATATTGTGTGGACTGAGTTTGGAAGGTTTGAGTCCTATTACATCTAGCATAAAACTAACACAGCATTTCATGAAAAGAACATCACATCCACAATGAAACATGGTGGTGGTAGTGTCTGCTGCTTTACAGCCTGAATGCCCTGCTGTCTTTAAAGCAACCATGGATTCTGCTCTCTACCAGAAAATTGCTTGATTTGAAACACTGGAACAGAGCAGATCGGTGACTACAATAACAAGGATCACCACTCCTGCAAATTCCTTTACAGTGAGGTAAAAAGACTCACTGCTAGATATTTGTTAATGCTTGTTGTAGCTCTTGCTGCAAAGATTGGCATAGGGTAAGGTAGGTTTAGATAACTTTGTTCCCTAAATAAATGAAATCATCATTTAAAAAATAAACTTTTTCTTTGTCTAATATTCCAATTCTCTTGATAACCTAAAACAAACACATGAAAAGTATGCATCTAAGAAATCAAGAAAGGTGCTAATACTTGGTCATACTACTGCCCATGTGAAAAGTGTGTATGTCAGAGTCCATCTGGATTTGCATATTCCATGGAGAACATTTTATGCAGTGCTGCATAAAATAGATATTGGTAGCTTGGTTAAAACATCAGGAAAGATAATAGGAACAGCACACAACACAGTTTGGCAGACTAATAGGATTATTTGCGAGAGATTTATTAGAACTCTCAGAAGTGTTGGACTCTTAAGTTTGTATTGATGTATTCTGGTAGGTCATGGAGTCCATTTGTGTAAAAATATCTGACAAATCACAGTATTTATTCTTCCTCTCAGTTAAACTGATGAGTGCACAGCTCAGGACTGAATGACAGTGTAAACAGGTTTTAAAGTATTTGTTTTTTAATTATTTATTACGTTTTTACTTGTTCTGTGATCTGTACCCATTTTAAGTTTTTGTCTTGATTTTTGTTATCTGATTTTCAATGCAGCAGTTGCCTGATCCAGGATGATTTTCTCCTATGGGAGACAATAATCTTATCTTTCACCCATCTATTTTCTTCCACTTATCCAATTTCAGAGTCATGGTTAGTCTGGAGCCCATACCAGCTGCCAAAGGGTAATAGGCAGGGTATGCTGTTCCTAGTCTGTTGCAGGGCAGACACAGAAAGACAGATAACCATGCACATCTACAGCCAATTTAGACTCACCAGTAAACCTAACAAGCATGTCTTTGGACTGTAGGAGAAAGCCAGATTACATGCAGACAAACTCCACTCAAACAGACTGTAGCCAGCAATAGATTTGAACTCAGAACCTTCTTGTTGTGACACTACAGTGCAAACCACCATTCCACACTTCCTCTGTCTCAGTTTATCTTATATAAAATGTACCAAAATAACAAATATATAACTGCATTACAGCTTGCTTGTAGGATAAACAGGGTTGCAATATAAAGAAGACCAGCTTGCATCCACGTATCAGCTCTCTCTGTCAGCTAATCTCCACCAAAAATGCATCATAATAAAAATATGGAACATGAGCTGATCATACAAGACGCTATTATGGCAAGCAAGTTAACCGGAAATTGTTTCTGTCTATATGTAGCCCCCGATATATTTAATCATTAGTGTTGGAAATCATGCTATACCGACTGCTTGCACCAAAAAAAACCCTGTACACCTGCCACCCCAGCCACACTCTTTAATACTTGAGAGCAACAGGGGGCAAAAAGAAAAGCTACACCATCTGCATATGCTGTAATAAATCTTTCTTTGCACTGTTATAATTGAGTTAGTAAATGCAGAAATCAGCAGACTGCTTTGCAGATGTCTTGCAGGTGCAATGTAATAACAGCTGGAGTTATAACAATAACAATAATCACAAGTCCTGTAAGTGAGATATTACAAAGCAGGGCGAATTTGTCAGATCATACGCAGTGTTCTCACACACACATACAGTATCTGCTAAAGTCACACAAGACTGTAACACATGCAAGTTGCAACAACTACAAAGAAAAGGGGGAAGTACTAAATGTGAGTGCATGGTTCATAGAATATCACTTGATGAAGTCCATCATCTCAAGACTGTCCTCTCACAATGCCTGCAACTGATTCAAGTCAGCAAAAACCAAAAGGCTAAAAAGAACTGAGTAAAATGAATTTACATGTATGCACCTTATAAAAGTACTTTTTCAGTTACATTATTACATTCTCAATAGTAAAACATTTTGTCATACAAACAAAGTAATCCCACATAACTGTATTTCAAAGGGAGGAAGCACCGACATGGCGTATGCTTAGTTTTTCTTCAACCACCAAAAAAGTTGGTTTGGAAAGAATTATTTTTAGCCACTTCTGTGTTTCCGTTAGCCAGCCATTTACCATCTTACATCACTGTTGTTCATATAACTCAAACAGCACCGTGGAAAATGTATCAGGGATGAAGAGAATTCACAAGATCTCTTGAACAGCAAGTTGACTGGTAAAGTAGATTCTTGTGAACATTTATTAAATAACCAAAAACTTTGCAATACAAAAAAAATAATAAAATCTTAAAGGAGTCTGGGGTTGTGGGATCTCTGTAAAACCCATAAGACTACAAAGAGGAAAGTAGGAGGCTAGGGTGTTGCACAGATCCAAATCTTTTTCAAAGATTTTCAAAGGAAATGTGTGATGTTACTAAAGGGCAAATAAATTTTGCATGCGTTGGTAATTCCAGGAAAATCACAGCTCTGTGGTATCTGCTCAGCAGTGATGGGGATCTATTCCTTGTGGTTTCCAGGAAACATTGTTAGCAGATGGTTTACAGCAGCAGAAAACCACAATGGGTGTTACATCTGTCAGTTAAGAGCAGGAAATCGAGCCGATCGTTTTCACCAACCCCTAAGAATATTGTGCCGTTTGATGACTTTTGAATTCTCTAACAATACCACATGGTAGAGTCAGAATTTGGCATAAGAAATATGAAAGCGTGGATCCATTGTGCCTTTTATCAACAATTCAGGGTAGTGATGGTGGTGTAGTGGTGTGGGGGACTGTCAGTATAGTCCTACTTTAGTGTTGTTGCTTTCCATATCCATCCATTTATGACCACAGTGCACTCACGATTTGTCACCTAGCGTAAAATATTACGCCTAGGGAGTGAGAACGTTTTGCAATTCCACCAGGATAAGTCACTAGGCTCAATTCATCTAAAACTGGTTTCTTGCAACACCACAATCAATTCACGCTATTCAAATGTCCACCAAAGTTAATAAAACAAAACCTCTGCAGAAGGCAAATCTGAAGGCAAAAGAGGGTCCGAACGAATTTGAGCGTATAGCTCACAGTAACCAATTCTAACTATGACTTATTTTTTAAAAAATGTATGATTTTTAATCCCGCCCTTAAGAGACTAATGATTTTGTTTTCTAGTCACCGTTATTTCTCTTTTTATTCCCTCGTTTATTTAGCATTACCCTTTTACTGCACCTGTTACACCAGTGTTAATGTCCGTAAACCTACAACCAAAGTTGTATAGAAATTGCGCATTGATGAACGTAACGTGCTATTCTCTTGCGTGTATTTTGCAGAGATATTTGCGGCAAACTGAAGGAAATGAGTGGGCAGGGGACCTGACATGCCATTAAGTTGCTGACTCTTTGGTGGAGACTTCAGAGATTAAAAAAAATCAGAGCACGCAGCTTCCCTTGCTGACAGCAGCTGTGCGCGGAGCTTCGTCGACTGATTCATGTGATTTACAACTGGAAAGCATCAGGAGCACGGTAAAGTTTGTTTTCTTTCGTGTATTATTAAAAGTCGCGATTAAACAAGGACTAGGGTACTTTAAACGAAAAGTAAAGGATTTTAATCGCTTGTTTTTAGGCATTTTTTCCAGCGAAAAACAACTTTTAATCATCCTTTAGTTAACGATGAGTTATTGTTATTCGTTGTATTGTTATGGGTGATTAATTATACATTTTGCAATGTTTTAAACGGAAACATACGGATTTTTTAAAATTTTGTTAGTTAGTTTGTTTGTTTGTGGTCAAGCTCTGGCATCTCAAAATGTTTCATGTGAGCAGAAATGTGTCTTTCGCTTGTTTAAAAGTATAACACGGTCAGGCTTTGTCAGTAGTTGACTTCGTACATTTTCCTGTTTTATTTTTCAGTAATATCTCCTTGAAGACTGAGATAGCTGGGGCAGCAATGTCACAGCTATACTATAAGAAAGCTGACAGCTCCACGTACAGGGACCGCATCCCTCTGCGCATCGTACGGGCAGAATCGGAGCTCTCTGCTCTGGAGCGGGCCTACCTGGGGGCTGTAGAGAAGGGGGACTACGCCAGCGTGAAGCAAGCTCTGGAGGAGGCAGAGATCTACTTTAGGATCAACATCAACTGCGTTGACCCCCTGGGACGCACAGCTCTGCTCATTGCTATTGAAAACGAGAACCTGGAGATTATTGAGCTGCTGCTCAGCTATAATGTACACGTGGGTGATGCCCTGCTACATGCCATCCGTAAAGAGGTAGTGGGGGCCGTTGAGCTGCTGCTTAACCACAAGAAGCCACGTGGGGAAAAGCAGGTACCATCCATAATCAGTGACATCTGATTTTCAGTTATTGCTGACCTTTCAACATACTGATTTTTTTTTTTTTTTGGTATTAATTTCCTTGTCCAGCTTGGCATGACATGTTGTGGCAATTACTTTACTATACATGGTTACATTAGAGCAGAAGTGTCTCACTGTCTTACTACAAATTACTAATTATTACAAGGTTATATTTGTATACAAAAATATATTGTTAAATATTTGTATGAAGTATAAACTCCTCATATGTTTGGAGCAGTGAAAAAAATAATTTTATTTTCTAGTCTGACTCTGAAAGAGATAATACGCAAATAAGTGTGTTCTTTGCTCCTGTATTCTAGCCATGCCAGCATGATTTAGGGAATAAAGCTATTATCTTCTCTCATAAGTTACCAAACCCCTGCTTCTGTGAGTCTTTCTGCTACAGCTTTTACAACAAATTATCCGTTCTCCACAGTCTGTTTATCAGGCGCTTAGAGAAAGGCCCCGCTTGTGTTCAGCTTCTTGACATCTTTGTAAATTAGGTCTTCCAGCACTGCTTGCTTCTCACTATGTATTCTGTGAAGAAAAGGAAACGAGAAAAAAAACAGAGTGTTGCTTCCAACCAGGAAGACACTTTGAGGCCAGCTGAACCACAAGCCATTAGTTTTATGCTTGCTGTTAGGCAAGATGGTCAAAGACTGAAGACAAATGAAATTAGATCCTGTCAAAGAGTTGTTTCAGTTCCTGTGAGAGGTTTAAAAGCATTGTACTTTTGTGATAAAATGTTTGTAAATGTGTTTTTGTTTTTTTTTTTGTTTATTCATGTGTGTGTTGATCTGTTGGTTTCTTCAAAAGGTTCCATCAGCTCTGCTGGACAAACAGTTTTCAGACTTCACCCCAGACATTACTCCAATCATCCTCGCAGCTCAAACTAATAACTATGAGATCATCAAACTGCTCTTGCAGCGAGGGGTTTCTATACCCCAGCCACACGCTATACGTTGCAACTGTATGGAGTGCGTTTCCAGTTCAGACGTGGATGTCCTGCGTCACTCACGTTCTCGTCTAAATATCTACAAGGCCCTTGCCAGCTCGTCACTCATTGCCCTCTCAAGCGAGGATCCTTTCCTCACGGCATTTCAGCTTAGCTGGGAGCTGAAGGAGCTCAGCACAGTGGAGAATGAATTTAAATCAGAGTATGAAGAGCTGTCCCGTACATGTAAACAATTTGCAAAGGACCTCTTGGACCAGACCCGTAGTTCCAGAGAGTTGGAAGTAATCCTCAACTACCGTGACGACATCAACCCGTTGCTGGATGAGAACACTAATGAGCTGGCCCGACTGAAACTGGCAATCAAATATTCCCAGAAAGAGGTGAGCTTTTATTTGATTTCGACGTGGTCTTTGTCACAGTGGAACAAAATGTTTTGTTTTTTTTCTGGATATTTTCAAGGTGAAAAAGACGTTTGTCTACATAAGCACACATGCAGACAGGCACCAAGAAATAAGAATCACCTTATTTGAAGATGACAAGAAATGCGCCAAGATGAGCTGTAAATGGCCTGGGTGGAGATGTCCTCTGGGAGTTTAGAGCAATATGTAATTGCCAGGCTGGCTCTTAGCAGTGCATTACAGTAGCCCTCTTAGAGAATCCCATGATAATTGGATAATTGAGGATAATGATAGGAGAAGTAATGGCCATTTCCGTGAAATACAAACTCATAATATTTTAAACTGGGTGGGGACCTTTTACTGTCTTTCAACATATTCTCTGAATATTTATCAATTACATGCCAGTTTTGTATTATTTGCTGCAAATTAAAGCAAACCTACTAATAATTAGACACTATGGCATTAACAAAAAGACCTGTGTCATTCATAATTATATGTGTATTTGATTTATACTGGAGTATAACAGTACATTGCATAAATATCAACCTATCACAGAGCAGGTGACAAGTTTATAAAAGGTGGTCCTTTTGGTGTCAGGTCACCACATTTAACTTTTTTTCACACCTGAACGGGGTGGACAGCTTTGGGAGACTCAAGTCACACTCGGGCTCTGTTTTGTTTTGGTGAGGGTGGTGTTTCTGTAGAGCATATATAAAGGCAGAGGCAGGTCACCTGACCCCACCCGCTTCCTGTGAATTCACCTGACAGTGACCAGTGCTGTTGTCACATCGGTGCATCACACAGGGTTTATACTAGGGAGCCGTGAGAGTAAACACCATATAATGTTCAATCCACCTGGCATTCATGTTTTCACATGCAACTCTGTCTGGTATATAGTGTAACTCGACTTACACTGTTACAAATTCAAGATTGCTTTGTTTGTTTTGGTGTTTCCTGGATAACAGACTGGAATATAAAGTACACATTGCGTGCACTCAGCGGGTGTCTTTCATTTATTCCACTCATTAAAGAGGCTGTGTGGAGCTTTTGGGTCTTGTTTGTGTACAGCAGTTGTATAGTATTTGCAGAGTTAATGGCTCATACCACCCATGTAGTCTTAGAATTGAGGCTTTAAGAGTCAGCAGTGTATTTTGATGACACGGTTGGCAACATGAATAAGAAATATCAGTATGACTGCCAGCAGTTATATGTGCTACAATTTGTCTCCATGGAAAAGGTTTTAGACCGGCCTTCCTACTAATTTTGTTTATCTAATCATTTGGCCTAAATGAACTCCAGTGAGCCTGAAGCGAGAAAAATGATCTTGGTAAAACAGATTTTTTTTTTAATATTTGGTTTTTATCTTATGTGATTATTTGTTTGTCTATTTTGATCCTCTTTAGCTGTAACTCAGATATAGGGTCCATATTAGAATCAGCACATTTAAAAACAACAGCATTACATTAGCATTACATTTAAAATCAATGCTCAAATTGTGGCCTTTACATCGCCACCAGCAAACGGAACCAACGATAAAAAGCAGTTCCCGTTACCCCCAACCGTGGCTGCTCCTTCTGGCGCCTGGTTCTGCCAGAGTTTTTTTTTTTCTATTTTAAAAGCCATTTTTTCCTTTCCACTGCTGCTTGCTCATAGGGGGTCTCTGTATTATCGTACGGTCTTTAGCTTTTAATAATATATGTAAATAAAACTGAATTTTAAAAATTTTAAAAATTCACGTTGCTCATGCGAAATTCTGAACCTACCATCCAAATGTCACAGCAGAAATCAAGATTCATGAGACAAGGAACATTTTTCCAATATTCTGGTGACGTGATTTTAACTTTGTGACGTGCAGTTATCCTGATGGAAGCAATCATCAGGAAATGGGTACGAAAGATGTGGTTAACATGGTCAACAACAACACTGAAGTACACTGTGGTGTTTAAGTGCTGATCTCCCACACCATACACCACCATCACTAACCTGGACGGTGCTTTCATGTTGCTTATGTCAAATTCTGACTCTACCATGTCTAGTCATTCTCCTCTGGCAACTTTATCAGAAAATTGCTTCTCAGTGGATATTTTGCTTTTTTGCATAATTCTCTGTACACAGTGGAAATGGCTGTATGGGAAAATCCCAGTAGATCAGGAGTTTTCTCAGACCACCTTGTCTGACACCAACAAAGATGTAATATTCAAAGTCACTTAAATAATCTCTCTTTCTAATTCTGGTGCTCATGTTGAACCTCAGCAGGGTGTTTTGGCCATGTCTACATGCACTGAGTACACCGAGTTATTGCCATATTTACCATCATTAGAAATCTTTGTTGTCACATGTTGTACATGTGTACCTAATAGAATGGCTCATGAGTGTAGAATATCATTGTTTAATAATAAAAAATAATAACAATTCGAATAATAATTTAGATTTAAAAGACAGACACAAAGCAAATTAAACAAATAAAAAATTCATTTTTTTTTATATTAATTGGACTACACAAACCAGAACTTGTTTGATGTCAGCAATATTAGCATCATGAAAGTCTTCTTTCATGTATTCTGTGAAGATGTCTTTTCTTGTTATTTACTGTGCTCATTCTGCTTTTGCACATTTTCCTCTGAACCTGAGCTCAAACTCCAAATCCAAATTTAAGTATAAAAAATTTAATAGTATTGAAATACATCCGCTGAACCTAAATGTTCTTTGCTTTCATTGAAACTTCTGTTTTGCAGCTTAACAAGTACAAATATAGTACACACAAATATACAAATATAGTATAGTCCTATATTTAACAGATTTTAATTTTTTGATTCTCACTACAGTAACTAAAAAAAAGTGGTAGGGTTATCTGTGAAATTTTAGATAATAGAGTGAATATCAGTGTTTTGATGATGTAATTTGCAATGTATTGTGAATCCGCAGTAAGAACATTAATTGATGTAGGAGTCTAGTGTGACATCTGTATAGGGTCATTTTCACCTTCAAAAATGTCCTCATACAAAATCTGTTCCTTCCAGATGCCACCATTTGCCTCCAGTCATTTTATGTCGAGTTCAAATCTGGTCAGGACAGTTACGGAAGGAAACTTTAAAAAGGCAGATTCTGCACTGATAGATGACCTCATCCCCCGCGACAAAATGCTTTTTAGCACCATAATTGGGATCCATTTAGCCATAACTGGGTTACGCTGAAATTGAATTCCATCACCATTTGCAGATGGCCAACAGACTTTTATACCAAACCTCATAGAGTAGAGAAAATGTGCATGGGGCAAAGATTTGACAATCACTTCTTAACAGAGTTTTAAAAACCACTTGAGAAATACCTTTTTGAAACTCTTTGTCTTGAATGAGTGTTTCTGGTTCAAAAAATAGCAGATCGGATGTAATTACTTTTGTTCTGTTTAGTCAGTTTTTTGTTGGACCTGAGAGACAGATGGGTAAATAAAAAACAATTTATTTCATGTAAACATCTTTAATCTTTGTCTCTCTCTTCGTCTCCTAGTTTGTTGCTCAGCCCAACTGCCAGCAGCTGCTGGCGTCTCGCTGGTATGATGAATTCCCAGGCTGGAGGAGGCGTCACTGGGCAGTAAAGCTCATCACTTGTATCTTCATTGGCCTCATGTTTCCACTGTTATCCATCTTCTACCTGATCGCTCCAAAGAGCCGCTATGGCTTATTCATCCGTAAGCCTTTCATCAAGTTCATCTGTCACACTGCTTCCTACCTGACCTTCCTCTTCCTGCTCTTCTTGGCCTCGCAGCATCTACAGAGTGATGATCGACTGGAACACCGTCAGGGCCCACCACCCACCATTGTGGAATGGATAATCCTACCCTGGGTGCTTGGTAATAATACACACACATTGCAGACTCTTTTTAGCCTGCACTCCTGTATTCGTGAACACTGTAGTCTAAACAGAGGTCTGTCACATGATTTCATTCATTGCGTCTCACGCGTGTTTCCCTCTTGACAAATACCTGAGCAAAAATACAACAATGACACATCTTATTTTCATTCCTTTAAGGCTTTTTATGGGCTGAGATCAAACAGATGTGGGATAGTGGTTTTGAGGACTACATAGATGACTGGTGGAACCTGATGGATTTCATAATGAACTCTTTGTATCTTGCAACAATTTCACTGAAGATTGTTGCCTATATTAAGGTAATTTATATTAAAGGCTTTCTATCTTATCTTATCTTATCTTTGGTATCTGTACTGAATATGTTCGACTATTGATCTTTTTTTTTCAACAGTACAGTGCAAAGTGCCAGTTGAGGGACACCTGGGAAACGTGGCACCCAACATTGGTGGCAGAGGCATTGTTCTCCATCGCCAACATTTTCAGCTCCTTGCGTCTCATTAGTCTTTTCACTGCCAACTCCCATTTGGGGCCTTTACAGATTTCATTGGGCCGCATGCTTCTGGACATCCTTAAATTTCTCTTCATCTACTGTCTAGTGCTGCTAGCATTTGCCAACGGCCTCAACCAGCTCTATTTTTACTATGAAACAAATAATGGGACTTGCAAGGGCATCCGCTGTAATCAGCAAAACAACGCTTTCTCCACGCAAGTTGAAATTCTTACATAAATTACCCCTGAAAATCTGACTTGATTAATATGTTTGATTTTCCAACAGTGCATACTGTGATGTACGGTTGTTTTCTTTTTAGGCTATTTGAAACACTGCAGTCATTATTTTGGTCTATCTTTGGCCTGATTAACCTCTACGTGACGAACGTGGAGCCGGACCATACATTCACAGAGTTTGTGGGCTCTACCATGTTTGGCACCTATAATATCATCTCCCTGGTGGTGCTTCTAAACATGCTAATTGCAATGATGAACAACTCATACCAGCACATTGCTGTAAGTAGCAAAATAAAGATTACACAATTATTTATTTTCCATTAGAGTTATCAAAATAATCTGCCTAATCTTTTGTATTAATTGTCTGCGTTTCTTTTCAGGATCATGCAGACATAGAGTGGAAATTTGCACGAACAAAATTATGGATGAGCTATTTCGAAGAAGGGGGAACTTTGCCATCTCCGTTCAATATAATACCCAGTCCAAAGTCAGTTTATTATCTAATTGGATGGATAAAAACACATTTGTTTAGGAGACCAAGCACAAAACGTCTTGAAACCTTTGAAACTTTGGGGGTAAAGTGTTTCCAGAGATTTTCTCTGACCTGTACTGTCACCACTGCATGGCATACATTTTCATGCATGCCTGTTTATACCCTGTCTACTGTTACAGCCTCTAAGTGGCTTCAAAAATGCATTTATTTATGTTAATGTGTGTCAAACGATTACCTATTGAAAAAGGGCAAGTTAGGAAAAAAAATCACCTAATCAGTGAAAATGGAAATAACCTGGTGCTTTGTTGATGAGGCTTTTGTTTTTCTTTTCATTGCAGAGACGTGCAGCTGAAAATGTAAAATTAAGTCATGAGTATCAGGTAATAAATTGTAATATACTGTATTGTATATTACTTTTTTGGGTTTTTTATTTTATTTTTTGAGATTATTTTGATTAAATGTAAATGATTTAATGTAATCATAACTCTTCACTTGTGTAATGTGTGTTTTAGGAGGTTTTAAAGAACCTCATGAAACGATATGTGGCTGCTATGATTAGAGATGCCAAGACAGAGGAGGGGTTGACAGAAGAAAATTTTAAGGTATTATAAAATACTTTTTCATTTAAGCTCAAATACCCAGTTGTATTATCTTTTCCCTATATTTTTTCCACTGTTTAATCTCAGATTCCCAATAATTGATAGGAGCTCAAACAGGATATCTCCAGCTTTCGCTTTGAAGTTCTGGGAATGATGAAAGGTAAACCCGGGCTAGCAGGTAATATTGCAAGTACCACCTTAGCTTACCCTGGAAATCCATTCAAATATTCTCCTAAATTCCCTACCGATGAGTCTCAACAGAAGCCGGACATCTTTGATATGTTCACTGCCACCACCAACACTACCAACACCACCCTACAACCTGTCAACATCACCAGATCTGCTTGCTTTAAAAGCCAAACCAGTGGTTCAGTTATTTTGTCTACTGCAGAAAAGACTCAAAAAGGGGCTACCAAAGAAGAATCAAACACTGGATCCCTTCACAGAAGGAAAAAACTCCCTTCTCTGAAATGTGATGAAATATGTTCATTGCCAGAGGAAGAAATGTTGGGTACTGATGAAGAAATGCAAGAAAAACATCAGACTGGGGACATAATTGTGGACGTTTTGCAGACTGATGAGAAGGAATTCAAGGAGATTAAACCTTCTTGCAAAGAACTTGATAAAGATGGGGCGACAAAATATAAAAATTAATCTGTCAGCAAGTAGAATTAAATATAGTTTATTGAAATAAGTTTGCTCGTGATAAACCGTATTGTAGTAAATGACCTATTCTGCTTAGTCATGAATTCTATCCTGTGTAGTGGCATTAGAAAATCACAAATTATGACATGCATACAACCACAAAAATATATTTGCAGAGGACAGGCATCAGTGCCAACTTGATGCTCAAGCAATTGCCAAACAGGTTAATAATTTATGATTTACACTGAGCAATTCATTTCAAAGAATCCTGACCCCCCGCTTGCCTACTTACTATGCTATGCAAAAATACTGTATCTTAACCCAGTGTCCAGTTATTTGTACAGAAGAAATAATCAAGAATTTTAACACTGATATTGTATTCAATACTGGAGGTAATTTGAAATCTAATCATACTATCAAGTAGAAAAGCACCTTTTCTCCTACACTGGGAGTTGAAAGGAAAAGCTTTATTCCTATTTTTGCAGTTGTAGCAGAGGATTTAATCTAGATGAGATCATTTGGTTCTGTAGTAAATGTTTGTAACCTTGCAGGCAGTGTTGCAGACTAGTGAACTACATAAAACTAAATTTCTAGTTTAATTTATTTTGCAAGAACTTATAATTGAGCCACAATAATGGCTCAAATATGTTTTTGTGGGTGCTTAGCCGTTAAAGATATAACTTTGACTTATTTATTTAAACAGTTTTTATGATGGCAATTAACCAGCTTTTAAACTACTAAATGCTTTCAAGACAATGCATTGGCCATTCGTCCACCACATACCTGAGTAGGCTGGTATTGTCCAGCGCTCACTAAGCAACATCATCAGTGACAAAAGTGAGTTTTTACATGCTGTTTTATCCCCACCTGGAGTTCCTACGCAACTGTGTTATGGCCAGTGTATAAACACAACTGAGTGTGTTTATTTACTGGCCATATCTCATGCGGGATGAGACATACGATGATGGCTTGAGATATGATTTTTTTAATATATTTTGTTAAAATTTCATATCATATAAAGATTGCCAGTTTATTTTCTTTTTAATCTCTTTGAAGATATATTTCAAAGTGGCTCTATATAAACAAAATGACTTCGTGTGTTGGTCTAACCAGTTCTTTCAGTATGATTTACATTTGCCTAACACTGCTTGCAAGGTTAAAGGCCTTCTAGAAATATGCGATTACTGTTCGGTTTAGTTATTTGTGACATGTATTTAAATTGCTCTGAATAAATAAAATTGAATGCTAATGTAAGTGTTATCTTGACTTGCTACTACATGATGCACCTCTCTTTAGTTAAAAGTCCTTCAGTTGTTTGGTTGTCTGTTGATAAGCAATGACATTTCTATGTGTTTAGTCTATGTAAGAGCCTTCTAAACTACTGAGAAAAAGATTCATGATAGGACACATAAATGACTGTAGTATAGGAAATAAGTTACATAATATATTATTCTCAGATAACATATCTTAGTAATATTAGAGACGCATCTTGATTGTTTAAGGGCAAAGTATCTTCAGCAAGGGTGAGGAATGTGTATGGCAGACAGACTAAATTTAGAAGCTTATGATTTGATGCCAAAATAAAGTGATATTATGGTTGCAAGGTCAGTATTATTGCCTTGTTGTTATAGACCAAGTTGAAGTTTTTGTTTTAATCAGGATACTATGTGTGACATATCAGATTTGTAATCTTAATTATGAGATCTATTTTACAGGCGACTTGAATATTAATTGAATTTGCAGCGCTGTCTATTGATAAACAGGCTCCTAACTGTAGCGCATATACAGGTCCTTCTCAAAAAATTAGCATATTGTGATAAAGTTCATTATTTTCTGCAATGTACTGATAAACATTAGAGTTTCTATATATTTTAGATTCATTACACACAACTTAAGTAGTTCAAGCCTTAAATTGTTTTAATATTGATGATTTTGGCATACAGCTCATGAAAACCCAAAATTCCTGTCTCAAAAAATTAGCATATTACATGCGACCAATAAAAAAAAAGTGTTTTGAATACAAAAAAAGTCAACCTTCAAATAATTATGTTCAGTTATGCACTCAATACTTGGTCGGGAATCCTTTTGCAGAAATGACTGCTTCAATGCGGCGTGGCATGGAGGCAATCAGCCTGTGGCACTGCTGAGGTGTTATGGAGGCCCAGGA
>VUQR01022677.1:0-39737 GCA_015108515.1 Hemichromis elongatus
CTGACTTTAATGATCCATCAAATCATCACATTCTCTGTACGATTAAGGTCGACTATTGAACGTCTTTTGGCTATTGTAAAGGCTTTAAAACTAACGCTGAGTGCAAACATCACTAATGTCACATGACTCTGCTGACATGTGACCAACAGTCATGTTTTAATGTTCTTCATTATTAAACATTTGCACATAAATAAATGACATAATATTCAGCACTTACTTTTAACAGTTTACTCTTCAGCCGTCTGCCGTTTTTTTCAACAAAATTATCCACACCCACCGCCGCGCTATGAATTCTGGGATAGGTTGGGCCACGAAGGATACACCTGACCCATCCTTAAAATTTAGGGAAATTAAGGACGCATTTGAGGCTGCATTTTTAAGCAGCCTTTGAAATGGGACAGCCTTCGTCGCGTCGCTGTGACGTAATCGGCCTTAAAATGCGGCCTTTGAGGCTGCAGAACCTGAATTGGGACACAGCCTATCTCTCCACACCGTTACATACGGCGTGGAGAG
This sequence comes from Hemichromis elongatus, assembly GCA_015108515.1. Lineage (NCBI taxonomy): Eukaryota > Metazoa > Chordata > Actinopteri > Cichliformes > Cichlidae > Hemichromis > Hemichromis elongatus. The sequence continues at coordinate 514 of VUQR01022677.1, forward strand.
ATAGGCTGCACCGCACGGTTTCTTAGCAACCGGTTTGTTTGAAATCTAAGGTTCCGACGGGAGCAAATCCTCAGCTAAACTGTATCCACCGCCGTGAGCCAAAATGCTTCATACTGAACTACTTTCAGAGCGCCTCGCTAGAGCAAGTCTGGAGAAGCGCCGCAACAAAGAGACTGAAAGGAAAGAAAGGATTTTTAATGACAAACTGAGGACGATTGGGGTACGTGTTCGAGGCTCTGCTGTGGGTCTGAATTAAACGGAAGAGGAGAGAGGTCTCTGGCAGAGGAGGTTAACACATTGTGTTTGCCTCTAAATTACTGTTTTACAGGTTGACAAGGAAGCCCTGGATGAGCAGGTGAAAGAGAAAAGGGAACGAGCAGATGCTGAGAAAAGGGAACAACACACTTATGGTGAGTTACTTCAAATTTGTTTCCTGATGTGTTGCACACAATCCTTAATTAAAGTGAACTGTGGTATATGTGTGTGGCATGTGATCGTCATGCAGATGCTGATATGCTCCGTTGTGGCAAAGTAGCTTGCATTCTCGACAGCCGCCAAACGAAGGAGAAGCGTGCATTGGAAAAAGCCATTGTCGCCTACAGGCAGCAGTACCAGCAGCCTGAAGATCAACGGGAGTATGATCTGAATGTTAAAAAAACAGAGCAGAGTGATGCACAGATGATGCTTCCTGGCCTGGTGGGTGAAGACCCAGAAAGTAAGATCAGGCTGCAGAATCAGAGGGAACAGCTCAGAGAGTGGCTCACCCAGCAGCAGACTGAGCAGGCAGCAGAAAGGCATCAACAAGACCTGGAAGGTGGGCTTTGCCTTAAAACCATGCTTGATATACATGCTCAGTTCAAACACAAAAGGCAAGCTCACGTCATGTTCTCTACTGAAATTTTTAGAGCAGTGTTATGATCAAAGCAGAGTAGAAATGGACCATGGAGCTGTACAACTTCAGATCCTTGAGATGGAAAGGAGAAAGGCAGCTGCCATCGCCACTAAAGACTTCAATCGGTCTATGGTGAGTCAGAGGAATTTAACTGGATTGAACACTGCCATAGGTTTCAATAAGCAATTTTAATTTCCACTTTGTTACTCATGTGTCTCCATGGGGAAAGGCTGAAGAAAAGCGACGTCAAGATGAAGAAATCAAAAGCAAGCAAAGCCAGTTTGAAGGTACCCCGAGTACGGTGGCAGTGCCCGGCCTGAGTCCCAGCAGCGACAGGAGAGCACCTCCGGAAAGCCTGCAGCAAATCATTCAAATCCAAAAATATCAAATAGAGGAGAAGAGGGTAAAAAAAAATATCTGTATCTGCATTCAAATAGTCTGGACCATTTAAAAGGTAGCCTGTACAAAGCCTTAACGTGTCTGTCTGTGCACGTAAAGAGAAACGAACTGGAGAAGAAACGAGAAGAAGAATGGCACGACCGCGTGCGCCTGAGCTCGGCTCGTACCACTCTGCTTATTGAGAGGCAGCAGGCACGAATGAACAGGCAGCTGAGGCGAGACCTGGACAGCACCAACGCCCAACTGGCCGAAACACACAAACAACAGTTAGTAACTTTTGTGCAAAAAAAAAAGTTTTTATTAAATTCAACACAGTGTACATTATCTGTTTTTAACCACGTTTTGTTTTAAGGAACCTAGACATTAAGAGCGGATGTATTGATGACAGCTTCTTCTCCAAGTTCAACACCTGCAGCAGATGAGGGATGATGATGCGGTGCTCTGATACTGTTGATGGTGTTACATAAAAAGAACACTGAATAAAGGCATATGACAGTAAATAAACAGCTGCTTTTATGTGAAATGTAGTTCAGAACATTTATGTTTGCATGATGTGACGACTATGAATTAAATGTCAGATATCTGAATGATGGTTAGTTTTTGTGGTTCAAGTCTTTCACATAGTTTTGCATTACTAGTCAGTCGGAGGTACAAGTGTTAAAATTACATTCAAGTAAAGAAAATCCTACAGAAAAACAATGCTGTCTTTAAAGAAAAATGTTCCGTAGGCCATATGATTTTAAAAAAAACACACACACACACAGCTACCTGTCACGCTTATGCAACATGCAAGAGAACCACAGAAATAAAACAGCATCTCAACCAAGCTGTGTGGCACCCGTTACTGGATTTAACATGGCACTGAGTCTGTTTTACCTTTTTTAAAGGCTTTTTTTTCTCTCCACAGTAGCCAAAATGTTATGACACAATTATTCCACAAAATATTGTGGGGAAACAAGAATAACTCTGCTAACCTATATTTGTGCCTACCACAAACCTGCTCAGTGGCTGTGTCAGCAGTCTTTGACATTTACACTCACGATTCAGCTAACAGTCCCTCCTTCGACTGTCCTACAAACGGCCCCTTTTACAGCAGAAAGGACTGCTTGTATCATTGTTTGTCATTTTCAAATGCAAGTTTACTACTGAAAGGCATTTTCAGAAACAAACTTATCCCATCTTCTCTGCCACAGAGACAGTGCTTTCTCCTTTTGCTCGGGAGTCAACGAACTATACCTGAAACATAGACATGGGAACGTCAGTCACCCAAAAGCATGCTGGTACACACAATGGAACTCCAAGTCACGTCTCAGCAGAACCTCACCTAATAGAGTTGATGGCCAGCTGTTTAAGGGAGCCTATATGGGATCGCATGCCCCCAAAACCAACGAAAGCTTCATAGAAGTCATAAGAGAGGCCAAGTGCACCAAATATGGCGGGGTCATCAGAGCTGATGACAACCGGGTGGTTTTCAGACATCAGCGCAGCAGCTGGGTGGTTTCGCAAATCTCTCACCAATTTTAACACCTGGGTTAGGATATTTGGAAGGAGAAAATGAGACAAAGGATTTTAGTCCATTCGCACTAGATGCAGGCAAACATTACTATGCATATACAGTATAGTGAGATAGCAGTGTACCTGGTTGGAGATGGGGCACACCTCCACAGCAACCCCATATTTTCTAGACCACTCTTTGGCGACTGGATGGCGCGTTAGAGCAAATCCATGTCCAATGCGTGACGTATTAAAGAGAAGAGCATCCAATATGTTTTGATCTACGTACGTACCCTGGGAATCTGCATACAGTAAACACAAACAAAATGAAAACGACTTCCAAATTCTGAATTTTAACCTATAGTAAACTTCATATTTGTTCAGTTTTATATACAGGGTTAAAACATTAAAAAGGGGGAAAACAAACAAACTTATGATCGGTACACTGGAATCATGATGAATTCTCACTTGTCTCTCCAGCATGGAAAAAGAAAGGAAGTGGGACCCCTCTCTCTACAGGGAGCGACAAAGCATCTCTGTAATACCACAAGGGTTTCCCTCCATCCTCCCAACCCACCTGTACACACAAAGACAGGTTTTGTGTGTACTTTTTTTTTCAACAAATATAGTAGCCATGATACCATATCAGCTCATTTGGGATGTTCCAGCATGTTTTGTTTTCAATGATTTCAAACTGTAAAAGTAAAAGTGTCTCATACCAGATCAAAACCAGCCATGATATCAGGGAAGTCTCTGTACAGCTCCATAGCCTCCTCCACAACTTTAAGCATTCTGTTAGAGTTTATTGTCCTGAAATACACAGAATGAGAATACTTTATTCATTCCAGTTGCTCCAAGACAGTAACAAACTAAATAAATAAGTTTCAAAATATAACAAAATAGCTCCAATAGAAACAAATACCTCTAATTATTATAGACAGAATTGATCAGTGATTAAATCTGCCTTTTATCTCAATGTCAAAAGCAGTGTGGAACTGAGAATAAATACACTGAACAAAAATATAAACAACACTTTTGTTTTTGCTCCCATTTTTCATGAGCTGAACTCAAACATCTGAAAATTTTTCTACATACACAAAAAACCCATGACTCTTAAAGACTGATCTCAAATCTGTCTACATGTGTGTTAGTGAGCACTTCTCCTTTACCATGGTAATCCATCCCACCTCACAGGTGTGGCATATCAAGGGGCTGATTAGAGCGCATGAATAATGTACAAAAGTGTTGCGTTTATATTTTTGTTCAGTGTAGTACAGACTAATTTTTAACAGCATTCAGAGCAGCCACCTTTTGGCAGTAAAGATGATTCTCACTCCAACAAAGTCGGGATGGTTTGCTATAAATTGCCTCGAGATGTCCTGGCAGGTCTTCAAAGTCCAGGCTCTGTCATAAGTGCGGCCATCCAAATCATATATCTAAATATAACAAAGAACAAATTAACACATGTGAACGCATTGGGTACATCAGACAGGGACATCGGTATATATAGAGTATACCTAAAATGTAAGTAATAAAATACCTCTGGAAGTATAGCGCGAAGTTCAAGATACATAACGTTGTCCATGTAGAACTGGCTGAGGCCCTGGTAGAAATAGTCTTTAAACACAGGAGCATAAGTGACCAGACCATATGCTGCCTGGAAGGTCTCTTCAAACATACCCCACACCACAGTCTGAGTGGGGTACGCTGCCTCTGGATCCTTATCGGTGAAGAGCGTCAAGTTGCCCATGATGCTAAGACCAAGATATGGTTGTGATAAGACCAGCAACTAGCTAATATTCCATATATCAAACATATGCTAAACATTATATTGTTAATATTTGTCCTGAGACCAAAGTTACAACAATGCAGGATTAGTATTAATTCTCTGGAAAACAACAATCACTAAATTGTCAAATTAAACCGTTTCATAACAGCCAGGCTGTTTGTGATTAAGATAACAGACTGTATTCCCTTTAATGAGACTTTACCTTTTTCCTAATAGTTGCAGCTAACTGACAATATCCAGATGTAATATTTCACAGATTTAAAGCCACTTAGTTGTGCCAATAAAACACAAATACAAGAAGGAGAAATCCAGATATTGTTACCTATTAATTTTAGGAAACCAGAGGTCATAAATCAGAGGTGCACTTGAGGCCATGTGTTACAGTGTGCTCTCACACATGGTCTCAGCATTGACAGGAAAATGTGTGGAAATGCAGAGAAAACTAAATATACCAATATGAAGTCTCACAGAATTCACAGAAGATTAAAGAACTTAATGGCACAATTACATAAAAGTTGCATGAGAGTGTTTCTGCGTCTATTGTCTTTTTCTACATTATTATTTTTTGCAACACAGAGAAGGTCACCTGTTGTCAAGATCTGTGGTGTTCGCGGTCTTGGCCCTGAGGCTTTCCAGCAGGGTCCAAGAAGAGCACATTGGCAGAGGTTTGGGTTGCTGAGACGAGAAGATGAATCTGACGGACCGGTTAGTGAAGCAAATATAGCAATGTGGCCGATAGGTCGCGTTCTTCACCAGCCACCCTACGTCCACCATGGAGAAGTCATGGACATGTAGAGCTCCACCTGAATCAGAATTAGAATGAAATCAAATCTGCGATGCACAAATATTTGGCAAAATTTTCCTACATGAGAACTCAGTATTTGTTATATACAGTTATATATACTATGTCTGTACTATATACTGAGCAGCTTTTTGATACTGGAAAATGTCAGAAAATCAATTCTGTTCATTGGACGTGGCGTTTTCAGTGGGAGAAACAGTTCACTCATCCAAGTGACTTCTTCAGTCTCAGCTGACTGCAAGTTTCCCCAACCTTATAAACAGATACAGTACTAGAAAATTAGCTTTTAGTGCCAACTACACTGACTGTTTTCAGTTAAGTAATATTATACCCAATATAATTGTGTCAAAATTAAGTTCTATCTATTTTTCTGTCAGTGGCTGTGTACCTTTAGGCATTTTCTGCAGCAGCTTGAAGATGGGACTGTCCCTGATGAGTTCTCTGGCCTTGAAGAAGTGCATGGCAGGAGGAAACTCCTCTCTGTCTATTTCCTCTTGTTTCATTTTTAACAGGCGAGCATTCAGACGCTGTTCGGCATCAGTCAACACCTGCTGCCCACCTGTCTGCATGGAGGACTCCTGCTTTATAAGGGCATCTCTTTGCTTGGGGTCAGGGATGGACATGCCACCGGTCAAGTAGAGTATCGACAAACAGAGCACAGCCGCCAGGGGTCGCTGTAGCAGGGCTGCCATTATAGGTAGAGAAGGTGGGAGCTGGTTTGAGACAGAAAACGTCACGAGTTAAGGCAAACAGCACCGAGAAAACACTTTGCGGAATAGAAAACAGCTGTTCCACACTAGCTGGGGTAAAAATAAAAAGGCAACCTATAACCATTGCGAAACAACGAAGACAACCAGGTGCTGCTTCCCCATCGGGTATTTCCCTTACACGATTCTATCGTTGTCAAAATTACTTTTTAGAAGACAGAATTCCCGACATATTACAGCAGGCTAAACACACACAAGACGGGCTATATTTAAGTTACCTTACGCTAACAGCAGCCCAGCTTACTCAGATAGTGTTGGTGCTCAGCGATTAGCTTAGCTGGTGTCTTGACAGTTGAAGACGACTTTGTAAATAGTCCCAGCGAGAGTCGCTTTATGAACAAAGATCCGCGGAAAACCTTGCTATGTGAGCTAAAAATGTCTGTACTCTCTTTTCAGTAATGTTTTTAGGACGACAGACTGACGTCCATGACTACACAGCGATTAAACCCCCGTGAGATGCGATGGGCTCTGTTGTATATGTTTTCTATCTCTCGCTTCGTCGTATAGTTGGCAGCTGATTTGTTGTGATGTGTGGCTTTCTTCGTTATGATTGGCTAAGGCTTATCTTTAGAAGAATTTGATTGGTTACTCTAACAGAGGAAACCAGTCGTCAAGCTTTATTAGAGAGAGAAAGAGAAAACAAAGTAATGAATTACGAAACAAGAAAAAAAAATATTTGGTGACTGGTGACATAATTACCTGCAAACAAACAAAAACCCCAGAGGTTATATTTTAATTTACAGTATGTAAATACTGAAGAGTAAAGACAAATATTTTGACTAAAAAAAGAGAAAAATTACGGAAAATCCCTTCTGAAAAACACTTCATTGCACTGTTTGTTAAAACAAACAAACAAACAAAATCTGTTTTACAGAAGGAGTTTTTTCCGATTGTCATTTTTTAAAACATTTTAGGGAAATGTATAAAACAAGGCATTAAAAACGACAATCTAAAGCTTGTGGTTTTGTTAATAATAAAAACGAACAGTGGGTGGGGCAAGAGATACACACAGAACTCGCCTTCCGCGTTTCCTTTGTATAAAATCAAAACAAACTTTGGTCATCCACAGCCTCGTCATCAAGTCAGGTTTTAGCACATTTTGATTATATACTAATTCTTTGCCATTACTGGCATGATGCGTTTTGCATTAACTTATTTTAAAATCTGGTTGCATGACATTGCGCGTAATTGGGCTCAGTTAAAGCACATTAATTTCATGCCTCATTAGCATTTTCTTTATAATGCCAATTTTGGCCTCATTAGGCCTAAACAAAAGAATATATTACTTTTTTATTAGGAGGAGCCCTCTGACGTCACATGTGTGACTCCTGCAGCCAGGCGAAGGGTGAGACAAAGCAGCATTTCAATCTGTGGAGGGTGTTCGGCAGGAGGATATACACTAATCAAAAGTTATGTTGTAAAGCCTCCAATATATTAATGCATTGTCGTGCATCTGCCCTCCCATTGTGTCCTTTTTTTTAAGCGTTTCAGTTGCTCCAATGGATTTAAAAAAAAAATGTAAGTGTTTATTTCTCACAAAAGAGCCAAAGTGCTGTTTGGGAAACATTTTTTATTTCTAAGAAATGTACAGTAGAGAAAATACTCCATTCCATTTCCAAAATAATCTATGTCAGTCAGATAAGAACTTGTAAACGTCACATCAAAATGAAAGACACAGGTCTTTTCTTCTCCAATGGCTACTGAGGTAAAAGACGACTGCTTTAAAACATTGAGAGAAAAAGAAACAGACACCAGAATTATATTAAAACAAAGTCCAAAAATGTACAAAAATTCTTAAAACAGCAAATAAATATGATTCACATTTAATCACACCTAACTGGGTTACACTAGTGCAGAGAGATGACAGCAGAGTAAAGTGAAAGGTGAACGCACACTTCCAGTCACCTGGTGCCGATTCTATGCACCAGAGAGAGAGAAAAAAAAAAACCCCATCTGTACACACAAACACACCTGTACACCATAAGATTACATCACAACCTCACAAACCTTATTCAAAAAATAAAACAAACTGCCCTTCATACATTAGACAGCACAAGTGAACATACTCCCCTCCTTAGTGGCCCCATTGGGTCCACTAATACTGCCTATTTTAACAAAATAGCAAGTCATCTATGACAGGTCTTCTGCGATACATTTACAAAAATTGTCTCATAGCGTCTAGCTTTCCCCGTCCCAGCTTCTTTTCTTGAATATTTCATTACAGCATCCTATAACGTGAGACATTCTAATGCTGCCAAACTGTATACAGCTAATTACAGACCCTACACTGGACTACTGCCCACAACCTGTAGGTGGAATGGCATTTGATCTGTAAAAGTTAAGACATAGTCCCATCTTAAAATACTAAATATTGTCCCTCATTCTCTAATAATATTTAAAAAAAAAAAAAAAAGGAAGAATGAAGGTGCATTACCATGGAACAGTGGACACTTCAGCACCTGCACACAGCTGAGTAATCACCTCTACTTGAGGTCATCAGTGAGCACCATAATTAGTCACAGAGATCTGACACACAAGCTTTTTATTTCCCGCCAAAGACGGTAAAGCAACATAAGGCTATTTTATTCTCAGTTCTACAGTCATGAGATCTAAAAGTGGTGCTAACATCAATTCATGCTGGTCACAGAACGTCACCCCACAGGAGTCTGGCAGAGTAAGAGAAGAAGTGGATAGACTTTGTAGATGCCACAGACTGGCTAGATGAGGTAGATTATTCTTTTTTTTGCCATTGTTGAACTTCTCCAGTGGGGCTCACAGACAAAGAACCAAAATTCATTGTGATGGCAAATGATATGAGATTAAATGAAGTGGAATGTAGAGTAACAAATTAGATCCTATTAAAATCCAATTAACTCTGACGAAAGCAATATATATATATTTTTTTTTAAAAGGGCTGTTAATTGTTATTAAGGCCAATGACCCTCACAAGTCATCTTCTTCATGAGTTGGATTGATTTGCCACAGCTGCAGTATCATTTTCTTTATGCTGTTCCTCCTTCAAATAATTCAGAACAGTACCCGTATAAAGAAACCGTACACCCTGAGGATATGTTTAGTATTGACACAGGGAAGACTCAAAGGAACCGTAAAGGAACAAAGAACTAAAACAACAAACTTATTGGAGGAGTGCAAGACACTCAAATAGCCAAATCATTCTTTTTGTGTATGCGTTTTCTCCGTGCACGTGTACACACCAATGAGTAGGACGTCGTCCGAAATAAGTCTGTGCAGTGAAGGGCTGTAATTAATATCGTATATACTCTTAGACACATTTATGCATTATTAAGTATCGACTAAAATATGACTATCCAAGGCCACTCAGAAACCCATAGTGCACAACGGAATCACACATACGTAGATAACAATGACACCACCCTCTCTGCTACTCAAAGACATTCAAACAAATGAAGGCAGCTTTGAATGATGCATATACTGTGTGTGCGCTCCAGAGAAAGAGAAACATTAGAGATTGGGTGGAAATGAACAAGAAATAGATGGGATGGGATGATTTGTGCTTCAGATGGATGATCAGTGTTGTTTGTTCTTTCACAAGCAGCTACTGCGCTGCATTTTCTGTCTACACATTCACTCATACATTCATAAAAACAAACCAAGGCAACTACTAAGGGCTTTTGAGTTGACTAGGTTATGGTGACAGTCTCACAGTACCTCCTTCTGTACACCTGAGTTTAAATATGGTTGGAGAAGAAAATAGTAGTTAAAAAAGAAACAAAAAGAAACAGTCCATCTCCTCATTTTCACAGTCCTGTCAGTAGCTGCAGTATCCTGCCCTACACTCAATGGACAAGATGAGAACATTGTGTTCAGTGGTCACTAATCCGTCCTTTTAGCAGAGTGCTGTCCAGTGTTCTTGAAGGCAATGTCTCCTGTGTTTGACAGGTTGACATAGTGGTTAAAAAGGGCACCCCTTCTGCAGGAGGTTTAAAGTTCAAATGTTCACGCTGGGAAGCAACCGTGCTACTGAAGTGTCCTCGAGCAAGTCAGTGAATCCCTAAATGTTTCACAGCTATTCTGTAAGTGACCCCCATCAGCTCTTGAGGTGGAGGGCACACGAGAAAGTATTGTTCTCCAAGGCTCATTAACATTTCACATTTTAATTCTACTTTGTTGTACCAGCTGCCTGGCTGGATTTTTAATCCCACTGCTAAACAAAACTGTAGTACAGTGGTAGAATATCAGTGGGAGATATATTTGGAAAAAGTGTCCCCTCTTCTCGGAAGCGGCTTGGCTCACTGGTTTATGCAGATGTTCATTGACAAAATCGGCTCTGAAAGGAGAACAACAACAATTAGTTAAAAAATTCCTCTCTGGCAGTATTCGTCTTGCTGTTTCAACTGGAAAACTAAAAAACAAGACAATAAAACACAAGTTTTAACAATTTATGAAATTTGTTTATACTCACATTTATCATATGGTGTCACAATCCCTGTTTACTGCCAAGGCCGCTTGGAGCAGCCATCACCTGTTGTCTGTAAATAAATAAATAAATAGACTTGTTAGCTCTTGCGGTCCGAGCACCATTGCTAGGACAATGAGACTCTGCAACCATTATGCTGCTTGGTTAAAACTGTGATACTGATGTGGTTTTCTTATTATAGCGTTAACCTTTAAAACTAGCAAATAAAATTAAAGTAGTGATAAGGATTGGCCACCAGTGAAAAAACAATACGTACTGATAATATAAACTATGTAAGAATTTACCCCGGATGTATGAAGCGCTCTGGTCCCACACCTCCCTGCTGAATCATCATGCCCTGAAAGTGCCCCACGGGTCGGGGGTGTCTGTACATGGCCATGCGTGATTGGCCAGGGGAATAGGGAAGCTGCTGGGGCCGCTGCAGAGCTTCCATCAGGTGTGAGTGGGGTCTTTGAGCAGCATAGTGTCGTGGATCAGGGTATGGTTGGCTAGGGTAAGGGGATCCATTTCCAACTCCACGGGCCTGAGACATCATATGATGGATGACACCTTGCTGCATTCCTGGATGTAAGGCTCGAGGATCGTACATGAAGCCGGACGTCACGTGTGCGACAGACGCAGGTGGATGCTGCATGCTACGGCGTTGAGCAGCAGCATTATGGCTGTCAAGGTCCAAGATTTCTTTTGGACTTTCAGGTTGCTCTGAGCCCTCATTGTGGGACCGCGTTGCTGGACTGCCATTAATGCTGCTGCCTCCACCAGTTTGCTTGTTTTCACACTTCCCTTCCTCTGTGCCTCCAGGATGAGTCCCTGTTTCTGGCATTGGGCCTGGGGAAATTAAACTTGCACCACTGGAGCCTTCAGACCCCAGCGGTGAGACACTGCTCTCCTTCAGCTGACCATTAGCTCTGGCACTGGCTACAGGTAAGTAGGCATTATGTGGCATTGCCTGGTGAGACTGATAATGAGGCCGATGCCACTGCTCTGGAGGGTAACCCTCTCTACCCGTGGCTTGGTTATGGGCCTGAGTTTGGGGATGGGGTTGGGCATAGTAGCGCTGTTGCTGATACTGATGAGGTGGGTACACATTGCCATGACCATGAGGGTGCTGTTGACCTGGCACATGGTAGGGGTAGGTTGTAGTTCCCTGCTGCTGCGGGTAGTTGGTGTTGGGAGCAAGATTGTGGGGAGCATTAATGGACTGGTTATTATATGGGTGGTGAGCAGATGGAGGTATGGGCCTACTCATGTTTGCCCGGTTGTAGTGTGGAAGTGGAGGGTTCCCCATGCCATAAGTACTCATAGCTGAATTTTCTGGGCCTTGCGAGTGAGGAGGCACGGCTGCATTGTGCCCATCTGGTGGCCCACTTGGAGCCTGTATACCCACATTACTACCCACCAACTGGGTATGATGGCGATTTGGACTAAAAGCCGGGTGTTTATAAACACTAGATGTCATCCTGGTGTGCTGTGGAGACATGGCAGTGCTTCTTGTGTCCAGCCTTGTAGGCTCGCTAGGTCTTTGATCTCCGAGATCTGCTGGACTGGGCTGAGAGGGTAATAGAGGGGCAGGATGGCTGGGTGGCAAAGAGGTTAGAGGGGCTGGGTGTGGGGGTCCAGGCTGGGCTCCTTGAGTAGCACCCTGTGGCATCCCATGCATGGGACTGCTTTGTGCAGTGCAGTGTGGTGAGATGCTTTGGGGGACATGATGAGAAGTTAGCAGAGAATTGTGTTGCTGTGTGTTCTGGTTCAGTGGCTGGGGAGAGCTCTGAGGGTGGCTTTCAGGAGAGGTGCTGCCTGCTGGAGGTTGCTCGTGTTTTTGAATGGCATGCTGGAGTTTGCCTTCCTGATTTACACTTTCTGTGAGTTTTACGTTCTCTGGCATTTGCTCAACGGAATTCTGAGTTGCTGCTACATCCAATGGTGGGAAGTTCTGTGGAAGAAGTGCAAGGCTTGGAGCATTTGGCTGTGGACTGTTTGGTTTATGCTGTGGACGACTGGGTAGAGCAGGATCAGTGTTACTTGAGTTGGAATGGGATGAAAGAGGGATGGTACCATTACTTTCACTGGCAGAGTGTCCCTGGCTATCTAACGGGCTTTCAGCTGAACCCAGTGTGGTGGCTGATCCAGAAGGATTCTCTTCTGATCTGGCCAAGGTTGGGGCTGGGGGGCTCTGCATTTTATCCACAAGCCCACAGTATTGCCTCGTGGGGCTAGGGTTGGATGGGCTCTCTTGGTTAACTGGAAGCATGTCTTTGTGTGATGTAGCTTCTTCAGAAACATTGCTGGCAGCCATCTTGTTCTCTGACATTGTTCCTGCTGATGTACAGGGAAAAAGAATGTTGCAAGTTAGACAGTTTTTCTATGAGTAGAAGTAAAATGCATACGTTGTCCCTGACTTATGCCATGTCTCCAAAGAAATCACAATACAAGTCAAATTTTAAAAAAAAAGTTCTGTTGGATTTCTTTACAGTTAGGTTATAGAAACATTTAAAGGCATGCCCATGAGGCAGAAATGATGACATGTAATCTCTTTTATACTTTCAAGGAGAGCAGCATAGCAGCAAAAATGTAACCAAACTGATGAATATTCAATTTGCCGCTTACTGTGAGAAATAATTAAAGTAGTACTTGACTGAAGATGGGGGCTGTGCTGATTAACAAATAAGACACTAGAGTCTGCGCATCATGCAGACTGGCGAAATATAGCAAGAGAAGGTCAGGCCTACCTTTGGGGTGCAAGTCAGTCTGCTGGGAAGGCTGTCTATCTGGGCCTTTGTCTCTAGCAGGATGCAGCAGCTGAACCTCAGGGGCAGGGGGAAGCTGTTGAGAGGGGTGGGCTGGGATGCTGCCAATTCTTGATAGGGGCCCAGGCTGCTGAAAGTTGCCGGTGTGCTGATGAGGAGTACCAGCAGGGGGTCCAGAAGAGGCTGACAGCTGCTGCAGGGCCAGCATCTCTGGGCTTTCCAGCATGGAAGCCAAGCGTGTCCTGCCGGAGGAGTCTGAGTGGGGCACAGTGGGACGTGCAGACATGACCCCTGGGGAGCTGGCTGCCGCAGTCATTTGAAACTGGGCATTGGAAGGATGGTTGGGATATCCGGCAGCTTCTGGCCACGGTTTATGACCCACTGGTGGGGGGATTCCACCATAACTAAAGTTGTGCTGGTTCACCATGTTTGGATCTTGAATACACATGCCACTGGGCCTCTCCTGGCCCTGTTGATTCATACCACTCCACATGGTAGGTAGCGGCATGCCAGCAGGTCTCAAGCCTGGGTAGTTGTGCTGATGTGATCCTTCTGGGCCAGAGAACCTGTTGCCCATAGGATGCACAGCGTGACCCTCTGTACGGTGGTGGGATGGGTATATGCTGGCTTCAGGAGGAGCTCTAGGCTGTAGGGTCATGGGACGTGGGCCTAAGCACGGGCCATGAGTCGGACCCATGTACGAGTGCTGCTGCTGGTTTGGATCTGGACCCATTGGATACCTGGGACCCATGTGGTGTGGCTCAATCATGCGGTGCTTGGGGGGAAGGAAAATAAAATATAAAATATCTTGCTTTGTCTGTAACAGCATTAAGGTTCATCATACACACAATTAGGTCAAACATACCTGCATGTTAAAGTTGTGAGGCAGCTGGTTTAAGTTGGGGTCTCTATGTCTGGGAAGGTGAACCTGGTAGGCAAAGCGGGGATCCATGGCCATTCTTTGAGCATACATGTGTGGACCATGAGGCCCTGGGGGACCAGGCTGATGGATCTGTTAAAATAAAGAATTTACTATAATTTTCCTCTCCTACATTTCAGATGGAAATTCAGACCCCCAATAAATCAATAAATAAAGAAGCAAATAAATAAAAAAGATTCAAGTCTTTGCTGTGTATACCTGTTGCCCCGGGTGGTATAACCCCCTGATATCTCCTTCCCGGAGATGCTGCTGGCTTGGAGGCAAGCTGTGGGGGTGAGGGGGGCCATTAGCCCAATGAGGAGGATGCAGTCGTGCCAGCCTGGCATCCTCCTCTAAAGTTGCACTACTTTTGCCCTTTTGTGAGCTTCGCTTACGTTGTACTTGCTCAGTAGCCCTGATCAAACTTTCAGGTCCGAAAGTTTTGCTGTTACGGTTGCGTTTTTTCTCCTTGCGCTCCTTGTCTTCTCGACTGATGTGGAACTCTTCATCTGTGTCTCCATCCTCTGATGGAAAGTGTTTTAATAAGGCTCGGCTAAAACAACGCTCCAAAGACTCAGCCATGACAGTGTATTCTGAGGACAGAAAGACACCAACATCAGCGATTTGTTTGTGATAAAACCCCTGAGACCTTTTTTTTTTTTTAATATATATATATAAAAGCGCATCTTCAGCAAAGTACCAAACATATATCACATGTCTATAGCATCTACTCATATACTCAAAGAATAACATTGCATGTGCATGCACAGTCCCTCCCACAAACAGTCACACATAAATTGACCATAAAGAGAGACGCATACCAACAGAGCACAAAAATCCTTGTCTTGTCCTGGCCCAGTGCTAACCAGCTGACCAAGTCAGAGGGCGTAAGTTTGACCCCTGCTCCTTCAACCCCTTCACTCTACTCTTACCCCACCCTGGGCCTCCTCACCACTCACCTCCCCCTATTCCCTGAGGAGAGTATTCAGTTGGATGGATGGCTCCAGACAGGGGGCTTAGGGGCTGGAATGTTTCTCTGGCACTGCAGGACTTGAATCCCCCAGAGCACTCGAGCACAACTCAATCACTCCCCATTAATCATTGTCAAAGCTGCCCCGGCCCCGGCCCCAGCACAGTACTAAGTCCACCCCCCTTTCTTTTGCGATCTCTCCCAGTCTCACCCCCCTGCGTCTCAATGTACATATGAAATTGTTTTTTCAAAACACATCCATAATGCAATGGATTTTGATGTGTTTAACAAAGTTGTTCAAAAATGGTTTAGAACACTTAATTTACCGCTGTCTTCTCCATTGTACTCGACACAGTTTTCAAACATCAGCTTCACGTCAGAAACAAACTCCTCCTTAGCAACATACTCCCCGTTATTGAGCTTTTTCTCAATTGTGGATAGGTCCATAGGAGTCTGAAATAATTAGAACAACAATAAAAATAAAGTAATTAAAGTTATAAAACAATAAACTTTATATATTAATGCATTAATGCACAAACCAGACTGATGCAAACGTGGAGCCAATGTCGCACCATTTGTAAAAACAAAAACAGCGTTCTGTACCTGGATGATCTCATGATAATTGGGAGCATAGGAGTCATCAACGGGCTCCAAGAAAGGCCAAGAATCTTTATGGGCTTTCAGGGCTTCAAGCACTGAGGAACAGAGATTAGAATAGACATTAATCCAGGCTGTTTGTAAATCTACACCAACATGTTTTAAACCCAGCAACTCTGGCACTTTAGGATACCCAAAACTTGAGGATTGGAGTCTACAGTAGACGCGAGAAAGGTAGAGACATGCCACTCAAAGAACTTAACCCTAACTTAGATCTATGAGAAAACTCTGGAAAAAGCAATTTGCATCTCTGGATTTAGTATGGAAAGAGACGATGTACGATTTTTGGAAATAATGTCACAGACCCCAACATTGGTTCTAAAAACCTAAACCAACGGTATCGCTAAACTCAAATACAGCTTGTTGTTTATTTCTGCTTGTTTGGATGCACCTTTGCCATTACAATGGTGTGTTATGACGAGGAGTTAAAAGCATGAAAAATGTACGCCATAACACAATTAATACCTTAAAACTGCATTTTGAAGTGGATAACATTAATTATTGTGTAGCAGTATTGTTCTTCTGTTGAGGACATGCTGCTGGTAAATCTACGGTCGTGGTATTCATACAAAGACTACTAAAACAAAATTTTTGTTTTAATCCTTTGAAGATCAAGCGAGCCCCCTCCCCTGACAACAGCAGCTTTCTTAAGAAGACGACTGAAAGTGCTCAGGTACAGTTAAGGAACACAAACTCCCCAGGTCCCGGAATAAGCTAGATCCCTGCAGGCATCACCTCCACTGTCAGACACCACTAAAGAGATTTTGCATCTTTACCCTGATGGATCAGAGCCATTCTCATTACACAAAGACCAGCTGTTACTTGTGCTTTGAGTAACAGTTCCACTTCATTATCAACTGAGGAAAAGAAACTGCTGGTCTTACTTTCTGTAAGAGCGGTTCTTCTTTTTAAATACTTTCTATCAGCAACCAACTTTTGCTTCCCGTTTACACCACCACACATCTGCCAAGTCGACATGAATTGTCATGTGATATGCATTTACGTGTATGTTACATGTGAATGCTCGAATGGTAAATTAAAACATAGCAACAGGTAACAATTACGGAGGCATACCTTTATAAAGAGCAGTGTAGTCGTCATCAATTTCGTAGCTGAAATGTGGAACATACAGCATGTTAGACGGGGAAAAAAGGAATTAATGAGTCACTAAAGTAGACAGTGAATCTGAAACTAAATGTCAACAACTTCCTACAATTCTTTATTCTTGCGTGTTCTCTGGACAGGGGAGGATGGCTCTAGATTCAGGAGTTCAGGTGGTAGATCCTTTCCTTGAGACAGCAGCCAGGCCTTTTCTTCTCGCATCTTCCGCCTTTTTGCTCGCTCTGACAGGAAATCATGAACACAGGGGTCAATTAAAATCACAAATATTTAAAAATACCTGCCTCAAAATGAAGGTAAACAATGTTTGATTGCTTATTCAGACCCTACAGTTACAGTATAAATGTGTGTCTGTTGAGACTGTCAGGAGAGTCTATGAAAACCAGGCCTCAGATGACACACGCAGCAGCAGCTCAGATAAGTGGAAGGAGGACGATTCATCGGTCATCTTTTCTTAGGCCAAGTTGATCAAAAGAGCAGAACATAGCACAGAGAGTGCATATGCATAACCGCTTTATCTTTCAACATGAAAGGCACAGAGGCCTGGCAGCCCCCCTGCTGTTTGGATTAAAGATGTTTGAAGGAGGATTCCACATATGCAATACACAGAGTGTAGGCCAGGTCCTGCTGTTCATCTATAATACAATAATGAGGCTCCTCTACTGAAGCACAATCAGCAGTTCATTAACCCTTGACAGATGACATCAGAGAAAAAGAGAAGCGATCCTGTGATTAAAGGCCCTGAGCATTCCCTTTCACAGTGTCTGTGTACTATACATAAATCTCAAGGCTTCAAATGCTGCTATGCTACTGCAGATTTTTCAGCTGCTGAGAGCCAAAGCTCGGAAAAGAAGATATGAAAGCCTGTGGGAGGAGTGCCCTTCATAATACATTCTGCCCTTGACAGAGCCTCCTACCTGCTGCTGATAGATGGCTGATATGAGAATGTGAAATTACTGCTGCTTCTTAATATCTTACAACTTTCTGCATAGACTGAAATGCTTAAAATAGAATAAATAAAAATAGATTTTTTTTAAAAATAAACAAACAACATCTTGGAAGTCTGCTATCTGTATTCCATCCATTTAGGTACCCATCTTACCCTCCACAGCTTTGATCTTCTCTAGCTTCTCTCTCTGCCGTTCTTCCTGCAGAAGCCTTTCCTCTTCTCGCCTCTGCTCAGCCAGCAGGACCTGCCTGTCCAGCTCTTCATCCTTTTTCTTCTCCTCCTCCTCCGTTATGGCCTTGAGATTGTCCTGGATGCACACATCGACAAAGTCTATTAGTCTACTATTCTCTCATGGCTGGAAAGTTAGATGTTTGTGTACATAAAAGACAGAAACAATCAGACTGCTGTATCTTTTGGTTTAGGTCATCAGCAAAGAGAATAAATGTATACAGTACATGTACAAATACGTACTGTACTGGAATGTATTACACTAAAAACATG
The DNA here is from genome assembly GCA_015108515.1 of Hemichromis elongatus. NCBI lineage: Eukaryota > Metazoa > Chordata > Actinopteri > Cichliformes > Cichlidae > Hemichromis > Hemichromis elongatus. The sequence continues at coordinate 18,978 of VUQR01022677.1, forward strand.
ACTTGCCCTTTGTATTGTTAAATAAATCGGCACAGCTTATTCTGACATTGTTAGGTGTGTAACGCTACCTAAAAAGCATAGCAGGGAAAGCACTCACCCTCTCCTCATGCTTTATGTGATTTTGAGAGAACCGCTGTGAAACACGAAATGGGTTTGGGTCCAGCAGCCTCTGTTTCTGCTCACGCTCCTGAAATGAAAGAAATGTCGTTTGGCTCTGCTCCTCATGCCTCTTTTATGACATATGACATCATTTTTCATTTACCAGCAACGGCGTTCAACACAAAGTTACCCGTGAAACTGTTGTATCTGTAATGCTTTCTCATCCAACCACAACTTTCTTTTGAAATATCACACGTGGTTTGTGTAATTCATTTTGTCTAAAGCCAACACACTGACATACACTTGGGTGTTGCAGTGGAGCAGTGACTATAGAGAGGTCATTGATTTGTTTTTTCCCATCCCCCAAGTGACTCTCTCACCTTTGCTCCCTAGTCTTCCATCTCTGCTTGGGGCCAAAAGAAGCCCGCATCAAAAATCACAACCTGTATGATATTACTATGAGCTTATAGTATTCTTTTACACTACCACATCTGTTCTACAATAGCTTGCAATTTTTGAGCAGGGAATTTTAACCAAAATATAAAGTACACAGAATGTGTACTTTCTGATGCACAGCAATAATGTATCAGAGTACCAATCATAGCAAACAGAAAAGGCAGCCAGCACAGAGCTCAAAATCCTGTCTATATCAGGGACTCTCCCCTGCAGCTTATGTCAGAGTTCATCTAGGATGTAGGACTATTAAGAGTTACCACCCTGGCACAGGTAACACCTTACTAAGTAACAAGTAGAGAGTAAATATGCATTTATTGCCATATAAACTAAGTCACCGAGTATGTTTGTACATGCAGGTAAAGCAGCAAACAAATGAGGAAGGAGCCCACTGGGGAGAACATGTTGTAAAGATAGATGTTTATAAAACCAAAAAGTCACTTTCTGACCGAGGAACTATTTTCATTAAAAACAAAAAAAGATCACGTCTGGCATTGTCTGAAGCTGTCCATCCAGACCTGTAGTTATCAACAGACAACAGTCCACTTTAGACACGCTCTTACTGGAAATGATTCATCTGAAGGTACCAGAGCAAGCCCACGCGTTCACCATGAATTAATGGGACAATTGCTTGTTGAAGTATCACATGGGAGCAATCAGAAAGCACACTGACTCTGTAGCAGGGAGCTGGCAGGCTACAGACCTCTTACAGCCAATCACATTGAACAATTGGGTTCTCTGGTAATGTGTAGAAAAGTTCAAGGCGGCAGTCCACATGTGCTCTCGAACAGCTCATGTGCCCCCACACCATCTCTGTCTTGTCTTAGTGGGAAACACTGACATCTCCCCAGGCTTCACAATTCTTCCCTGTATTTCCACAAGTCCATCATCCAACACGCACACGCACGCACACGCACGCAATCGAGTGCCTCTGGTGTCACCACTTAGAGAGGTCGACAGAATCCTGCAGCACAGCAAAGCTGTCACTCAAAAGCCTCCATTCTGCCCCAAGGTGAGCTCCTTGCCAGCTGTCAGTGCTCCGTGAAATGGCTGATGATAGCAGACTGACACACGTGGAAGGAAAGATTTGGAAGAATACACATACTATATCTGACACTATCGTGTGAACACCAAGATATTTATAGCCACGCATTAGGCACTAACACGTACTTGGAGAGAGAGAACGACAAGCAAGCACAGGTTAAGCCAACAATCATACAAAATGGCCATGCAAAACAGATCACAGTGCAGGCTGTATTCAAACTACATGTGCAACCTTGTTGAAGCTGTATCAGACAAACACTTTCCCCTTTGTGAACGTGCTCCTCTTTGGTTTGGTCTTAACTAAACCATTTACAAATATTACAACTTTTTAAATTCATAGCACAAACAACTAAACATAAAAAGTATACATGTACTATTTCTGAAGTGCTTTATTTTCTGGTTGTCTAATATGCACTTGGTCTACGCAGTAAATGAAGCATAGAATCTATACACATCACAGCAGCAGTGTAATTAATATAATTACCAAGCACAGCATCTTAATGTGATCTCCTGCTGTGTGATCTATACTATAAATAGGAAGCTTCCTATGGGAATATGCATTCCTTTAATTGAATCTGTTATTGGAGCAAATTTAAATGAATCCATTTTCACCCCATACTGTGATCACGTTTGGCAGAGAGCAGTCTCCTCAAGTCCAGAGTGCTGCGGCGGAACGGAAAGTTTTTCAAAAATACCAACAAGCCAAAAACACCTATCCCAGCTCTACTTAGATTATGTAGCCAAGCTATAGATAGGCTTTTGAATGCCACAGAAAACACGTGCATATGTAGAACAGCAGAGGGTATGACTGATGAACAACACAACCAAATCCATTCACTTCATTCAATTTATTTGCAATTACTGAGTGACCTCTCGGCTGACATTAACCTGCCTTTAGGACTCTTGACTTCAATGCTGATGATGGCAGAAAAAGGATCAGAGCGTTCCTATAGCAACAGCCACCGCTGGTTATACATCACTGGAGTAGACAGCATTCACTGATCTTTATGCAATCAGGTGGGATCAAAACAGGAACCTACATTTTCTTGACTAGCTGTAGCCATCAGTGACTAAAATTAATTCCTTTGCCAAGTAAAGAAAGCAGTGCTGGCTTTAACATGTTGGAACAGAGCACAGAGTGTGCATATCACCTCCCATCAAAGCACTTAACACCAATTATCTGAGGTAAATGTGCATAAACCAACGTATGGCCAAGCCCAAAAAGCTGACTAGGGACCATCTTCCCTTCGCTCCACCTAGTCAGCACTGCAAGACTCTGAGGTCCTAAAAACAACTATTGTAAGACTACCAGAAGATAAAAGCAGCTGAACTGAGATGAAGGAATCAGCGATCTTAAAAACCCGAGATTAGATTAAGAGAATAAAAAAAAAAAAAGCAAAGACAGCAGTCAAGTGTACATTAATAAAATTCAATTTGCATATTCAAATGTCATCACTGTCACATTTGGGATGTCTCATTTAGCTGTTTATGAGCTGGTATTTCATCAAAATCGCCCTGGTGCTCGTGACTTGTCACACAAACAAGGACAAATCTAAGTCTGTGTATAATTGCTTTCATATTAACGAATCTACAGCCTAACAAAAAACAGAGGACACATAGAAGACGTTATACTGGTGTAATGGAGACTGATGGAAGTGTCTCTGGTGTCTGACCTTGTGCTCAATCATGTTGCTGATCTCAGGCAGGAAGTTTTGGCTAATGACACGGTAGAGGTGGCGATCCTGTGGGGAGGTTTTGTCCTTGATGCTTTCTGCCAGACTGAGCCACTGTTGCTCTGTATCACACACCAGGGACCAAGCGCCTCGCTTACGGCCTGCACAAGAAAGAAAAAAGAAAAACAGACATTGGACCACTGATTGTAGGGAAAAATGCAAACACAATAAAGGGAGAAAAAAATGTTGACAGGACAAAAAGCACAAAGCTGATTTGACAGATATCCTGTTACCTGTGGTCGGGGGAAGATCTTCCAATTCATGTTCCGTCTTCACCTCTGGCACATCACTTTCCACCTCACTGTAAGAAACATAAAGCTATCAAGTCCCTGCAAAAAAAATAGCATGCTTAAAAGTAACTGGTTATAAGAGCTCATCTTCCGAGACTACTTTTTGGAATTAATTAAAATTCCTCACTACACACATGGTAAAAATATGGCTGGAGAGAGTGTGCTCAAGAAATACTCCATTAATCATTTATTACATTTTGGGTAAAGGTCAAGTCAACAACTGACTGAGAGCAAAGGACATGAAGACCCAGATCTTCAAAACTTGGACGAGTATCGTTGTCACATGGAAAACAACAGAGCTCATGTGCACAGCAAATGCCAAAATCTAAATGTTTGTGTCTCTGCATTACTCTGGTTGTACTGACAGCAACGTTTTTCTTGTTCGTTTGTTTTTTTTTCACCTTGGCGAATCCTCCAGCTTTCTCTTCTTTGGTGGTCTTCCACGTTTCTTTCTCTCTGGTAATGTTAGTTCTGTTGTTTCATCACTGAAAACAAAATTAAAAGTTGAAAAAAAAAAAGTAGTTTAAAAGTACGGCCTAATTAGGAATAAAAGACAAGTATAATCAACCACTATAATTAATCCTTAGGATGACTCTAAACAAGCGCCAAAATATTGTTTTAACGACACACTTCAACATTCAGTGAAGTGCAGATGATTGACAGAAAAAGAAGCATCTATGATAATTACCTGTGTTTTCCTACTTTCTTTTTCACTGGCTCTTCTTTGTACATGCGAGTGCCGTAGAAGTACCAGTAGAGGGCTCCATTTCCATCCTGCCCCAGGGGTTCCACCCTTAGGCTGTCTGCATCCAGCCCCTGGAGGTGGTGGGGGTGGGGATATAACATTTCTTAAATAATATGTAGTGTGTCATCAGAAGGTGATGTCATTTTAGCTCTTTGATCAGATAGACTCGTGAATCACATGCTGACAAAAAGCACTTTCGATATCTTGTTGAATTATAGCAGTACAGAGTTTAAAAATTAGAAACTGAAAGATAGTGTAGAGATAAAGCCTCAGATTATGTTAACTGCACCAGTTTATGGCAGTAAATAGAAATTTAAAGGACAGTACAACTAAGAACTTGCAATCTTAGGCCAAAGTAAAATGAGGCAGCTGTCCAACGATGCTTTAAAGTGGAACAGCTGGGTGAAGCAGGCCAGCTTTAACAGTTCACATATACACAACTTGGCAACATTAATGGAGCATGACTGACATTGGTGGAACCTTTTATGTACAATTACTAATTCAATACTGAGTGAATGTTTAACTCTTTAATAAATTGTGATTAGTATGATTACATGCATTCTTTTAGTCACCTTAAGCAGGTCAAAGACATCAGCAGCATCCAGACGGTAATCACACAGCCGGTGCAGCAGTTCCACCTGAGTGCGAGGAGGTAAACTCTCAAAAGGCCCCTCTCGAAGTGGGTTGGGTTTCCCCTCTTCCAGCTCCCAGCGGTAGCTGATGATGTCGTCCAGGTAACTGCTAAATGCCTGGGGGCTAAACAGTAGAGCAGTCTTACTCATCATCTCTGCCTTTTCTGTTGTTTTCACCATTTATCTAAAAAAAAGCCTCTGACACTTTAGTGCAGGATCAGTATTCATTTTTAGATGTCAATCTACTGGCTTAGATACACGTTGAGTGAATTTGTCCTTTCACGCATCTTAATCATGATTATTAAATCAGAATTAACCACTAGCTGCATGTTTAAGTTTAACAAAAATAACAATCCCAACACAGGGCTTTGCTTTTCTACTTAGATTTGCATGAATGGATCGATTCAACCAATTCAGTCGCAAATCTTGGCACTGTAAACCCAACACAGCATGTTTCCGTACAAACTAGCATCACTTTCTAGGAAACAGGCAAGGTTCATACTATCATAGAGGCTGGAAAAAAAGGGGAGGTGGGGCTGGTTTACAAAAAAAAAAAGCAGTTTCTTTAAATGGGAGTTGTGTTGTATCTATGAGTGAGAACTGGTAAATAAATGTTGGTTCCGGTTCAGGTCTAGCCGATTAATCTGTACCGTTCAGTTCCAGCTCAGATGAACAGAACAAGGGCTTGGGGCAAGGGTGAGCATCTATGAAACAGCTCAGAGAAAGAGGGAGAGGGAAAAAAAATGGCTTATCTTGAAAGAGCAGCGTGCACTTTTCACACAGCTGCAGGCTCGCCCCTCCTCACTACCCCATCTCTCTCTCCTCCTTTCTGTCCTTCGTTTCTCCAACATCCTCCCTCCCTTCTTTCCCCCGCTCCGGCAGAGCGTTTAACGCGTGCGGATGAAAAGGGCAGCTCTGTGAAAGGCCAGGGCTGAACAGCCACCCCCAGGATGCCAGAGCCTGTCCAGTCCAATAAAGCAGGCTGTCCTCTTGTTACCGGCTGCCTGGGTGGAAAAACTGGATCACTCCTGCCTCTATGCTTATCACTTTACTGTACCAGGCTACTATATAACGATGGGTTAGATTAGCAGGCGTATCGAAGGGGAAGCCCCACGGGAGGCAAAAAACATTTGCGGATTTGAATAACAGCCTCTGCTTCACATTCACTTTCTCCCACCATTTGACAGAAACGTTTCTGTGGCTATGCTGCTTTCGTATCCCCGTGGTAGTAGAACATGATGTCACCATACCAGCTATCGCTACTTTCAACGCTCCTTATGGTGACTAAGTTCTGACTCCTCAGTGAGTTATTGCACTCATGACTCAGACTTCCTATGAAGCTTCCTGGGTAGTATGACTAATTTGAAGAAGATGGAAAGACAAGTTTTATCTTGACACATTTAAGTAAAAATGGCAATTCTTTTCCACTCTGCCTCTGCTTCATTATACAAAAAAGAAGAAAAAAAAGCAGTAAATTTGAATTCCAACTTCCACCACTACCTCAACCTACAGTCACAGCTACAAGGTAAATTTCCCACAGCACTTGGTGCAGTTTTAAGCAGCATTTTCCCACTTATATTCACCTATTTGTTATCTTTCAGAACAAATGTGCCTCATTTGTTAAATGCCTCATTTAACATGTTAATTGAAGTAAAAGTAGTTAAAGTTGAACATGGCCTTATACTCAAGAGAGTAAAGCTGGATGTAAAATTAAACAGAATACAACTAACTTTATGTTCTTATTCTCATTATTTAGAAAACTGTAATAAGTTTTGCTTTACTTCTAAAGTGTGAAAAGATTTAAGGGCAGGAATAAAGAGTACCTCCTTACTGTACTAGACAGTGATCCCAGCTCTGAAATGTGTAAACCTCTATGTCATTTGAAACTAGTCAACTTGCAGTGACATCTTTATTATGTCAAAATAAATAACGACTTTGGTTCAACCATGCTTTCTATCATGACTTTTTCTGTTGTCCCCTTCAGACACGTGCTTCTTGCCAAAAGTGACCTACGTCCCGATGCCAGCAGCGTTACGTATCCCACGGCTGAAAAGGGCTTATGTGTTACAGGTGGTGTTACACAAGTAGACCCGATGTGACCTGACAGTTTTTGCCTGTATGCCAGGTTCTTTTTCTATTCTTTACTTACGTGATGTCAGTGCGCTGGTAGCATCCCTGCAACAGACATGCAACGAGATCCCCAAGGAAATCCAAGTCCTGTTCTGACAGGGCTTTTTCCAGCTCCTGGACACAACAGAGGACACAGTCAATTAACATGTGATGAAAAACTACAAGCATTTTTCATTTAACAAACTTAGTGAGCGATAACTGTACAAACATACCAATTTGCACAATAATGGAACCAGAGAAGCGCACCTGGCAAAGAATAACTATCTTAAAAAAAGGCAAAAGTAATGTGACTGGGAAATAAACAGGTGGTTTTCAGTGTGTTTAAACTGTTGGCCACTATAAAGGAAGTGGTATGTCATCAAAATGGACAAACTGCTGGGATCAGTGTAAGGTAAGCTGGCATATTTAGGTGGGAGGTGTAACAGCTAGAGCTTACATCCTGTCTCATTAAGCCGTCTTGGTTTGCTGGTGCTTGTCGGGCTGTAGCTGAGGTTCAAGTTCAGTCATGACCCCTCTCCTGCCTAGCATTGTGTTTTAGTCATTTAGGTTTTATGAAGCGGCAATAACTGGCAGAGTAAAATCTCAAAGATCTGAAAGCACCAAGGAAGGACAGCAGGCAGCAGAGACCGAGAGCTACAACACAGACATGCCCCTTCTTCTCCTCTGCTGATCAACCAAGACCCTGGACACCACACGGCTTCCCAGCATGCACAGCTCTCCTTGATCACAACCAAGGACTCTGAAGTTGAGCCAGAGGGAAGAGAAGGAAAGGGGAGGAAACGCAAATGCATAGTGTTTCATCAAACTAGTGTCCGTTTCATTTAAAAGCGCCCTCCCGCGGGACACAGAACAAACCCTTCAAAGCTCACACACACGGCTTTCAGCTAACCAATCCCCACCCTAATAGCCATTTCTTTTTTTACACCAACAACTTCTGTTGTTTGTGTCACTCTTGCCTCTCTTTCAAAAGTACTACTGCACCTGTAGTACAAGTGAAAGTCCTATAAATGCTCGGTTCTCTCAGCTTTAACCAGGGGGGGGGGACGCATCAATTACTGTGCCGTCTCTTTTTATGCTCAGAGGTCCTTAAAGGTCAGTTTACACACCTCTTTGCTGTGGAAATGACACAAGCCAGAAGACAACAAGTTGGCACAATGAAAAAACAAAAAGGTGAGAGCCAAAATACAAGGTTGTGAAAGAAGTTGAAAAACAGGATAAGATAAACATTTCTGCTCGAGGTTAGGAACGTAAAGAGCGTGAAGGAAAAACGAAAGAAAAAATGCAAACCAGGAGAGTGAGTTTCATAAGACAGGATAAGAATCACCCGCGTCTCATGGTTGAGAAGAACAGCTCATTATGTTTACAAGCGCACTGAGGCTATTTTAAAAGCCTACAGACTGACATGGTCACAGTGACCATAGACAGACTGCAATGGATTTTCGGAGTACGGCTTAGACTGTAGGCTTTAAGAGTTAAAGTATGTGTGACTGCCGGGAGCAAATCAAAGCCTATTTTGAGTCCTGAAGTAGCCAGACATCTAAGGTTTACCAACCACAAATTTGGCCTTGTTGTGGTTAGCGAGGCACGATTCCTTGTCAGGGCCCGTGCATACCAATAATCATAACCAACCATTTTACATACTACAGAATTACATTTGTTTTTCTACAGCATTTTTGACCATTTTGATAAATCTGTTTCTGCAGCCCACACTACAAGACCAGGAGTAACGGTGATAGACAAACTCTCACAATAATGTAAGTAAGATTCCATTTAACGGCATTATTGTGCCACTTTGGTTCGAATCATGAAAATCTGTTTGGAATAACTTCCTAAACGGCAGTATTGTGTACTGTTTATCAAGCATACATAAGGTAGACAGGTTTAACAATAGTGACTCCTTAAAGTTTTTAACCTGTGCTCAGGCTAGCTCACTCATCATGGTTTGGTCTCACACACACACACACACACACACACAGAGAAGCGTCTCTTTCGTAGCTAACTCTGGGTATAAAGGCACACGTGGGTGTTTTTGCCTACAAGCGAATGTACATAGGATGCAGTGAGCTCCTGTGTCATGCTCTCTTCCACTTCCAGGTCCCCTGTCAGGCAGCCTCTGGGCCAGAGTGAGCCCATCCATCAGAGACAAACTGCACTTTGATCACACTTTGAAAAAAGCCGGGGGCCAAGGCTGGGGAAAGAGTTCAGAGTTGAGTCCAGAACAGCGAGTGGAGGGCTCGCTGTAGCCCACTGGATGAACAACTCTTCCCCAACTTTGAAGTGCCATACAGTCTCTCAGACGACAAAGGGAGGGGAAATTACTGGGGTCCATTTGCCCTTTCTTCTGTCACACATCCATTGGCCAATCCCTCTGTGGTCCGATGTTAACAGTTAGCACGATAAAGGACTGCAAGGGACACTGCTGCAGCTGTTAGTGTCCTGTGGGAACCTTTTGCCTCAATAAGCACATGTGCACGCACACATAACGAAGCACCCAAACTCACTCCTACACTGACACTAAAGGAAACAAAAATACTCACCTATGAAAATTAATTCATACATGTACTTTGACAGTCTCACATTAATGATCAATGGGGCTGAAAGATAAGAAAGCTGAATAATTGATAAGATATAACTTGGGCATAATTTGCATAAATCACAAAGGTGAGCTGTCAGATTTATCGGCAAGATACTGCTGTGAAAAACAGGCTATTCATTTCACATAGTAGGACAAAGATTGGAGGGTGAGTCAAGGTTTAGTCAAAAGGTGTGTCATCACTTCACTCCCTCTGTAGGCCAGGCTTGCAATCAGCAATTCGCCCTGAAGGTATTTGCCACTTCTTTCACCAGACTCCCCTGCTGTTTCTCTCTCTGCTCCTCTCACTGGCTTAACCTCTTATTCCTCTCTTTCACACCATTTTCCTCCCCCTGCCCTGCTGCCCAGTGTCTACGAGGGCCTCTGAGGCATTCTATTATTCCCCTGACAACACCCTTGCTCCACTCTCCACCCCACTCTTTTCCTTTCTCCATCTTCCTTATCTGCCCTCTCCCTCCACACATTATCCACACCCAAACCAGTTGTTGGCTTCACTGGAGCTGAGGGCAGAATAGCAGTTGGCAGGTACTACGTTTTCAGTGAGATGGACCGACCACATCCACAACAACACTAAACTTAAACTGTTTGGGTCACTGCTTCATCTATTCAGAGCAGCAGACAAGTGCGAAAAGTAACACCCATGGTGACAATGTGGCTAACCACTTGTTCCTTTCAAAAGGCCCAATCACACCTAATGAGTCTTCATTAACATTTGCAGAATAAAATGCCTACATTCTCACAGTTCTCATATTCAAAAAAGCAATACCTTTTTAAGCCCAGTTACCATCATTACTGAATCCCATTATTTCTATGTACATGTACAAATTGTGTCTAAAAAGGTTCCAATCACTACTCATACCATATATGTGCTAGCTGAGATATGACTAAATAAGTCAGAACACCAACAAAGCTTAAAGACACAAATGAACGATTGCTTAATCTTTATCTGTAAAAAAAAAAAAAAAAAAAAAATTTGCTGCCTCGAGGAAACTTCTAAATTTATTATTCCATCATTTTCACCAATCGAAAATTACTGCATATTTTAATGAGACTGCCGACCTGACTATAAAAATGTACAAAATGTTTGTTTATGTTTTAGCTTAAAGTGTGTAACTATTTACATTTATGTCCACTCCTCTGTGATAAGAACTTTCAGAATCTTTGTCCGCCTCATGTAGATAAATGTAAAAATGCATCTTTTTTTATGCTTATGGCCAAGTAAGACAGATTTTGGAAAAAGCAGTGGCATCATAGACTCTCAACGCAAAGACTGTTGTTTGAATGTTTTTACTCACTGGAGGCAAAATTAAAGCTACACCTATTTATCTGCCCAAATACTCCAGAATTTAGTCACTTCGTTTATAAAAACCTACTAATACGCGCAGTGAAAAAGCTGTAACCATCACTAGTGTTTTTAACAATATACTTTATACCCCTTAGTTAGGAAGAAACAATGACAATAATGTGCTGTATCTGTCTGTAGCTGCCTGAGTCAACAAGTTTCAGTCATTTCTTAATTTCCTCCTCCTCCAAACTTTGTCTAAACATCGACCTCCGGTTGGGTTTGGTAACCATGCATCTGTAATAGGGCTGGATTTTGACATAGAACTTCATATAAGAGGCTTCTGGAGAGGTTAAAAACAAACAGCTAAATAAAGCTTGATTTAAGCTCGATTTAGACTTCTATGTAATAACTGAAAAGCTCCTTCCCTTACACCTCAATCTTAAAGACCATTCAAGTCGTTTTGGTATGAATCACGCCGACATTTCGGGAGGTTCACGTCATGTTACGTAGAAGGTTGTAGCATAGGATTAAAACAGGATTGTGGCTATGGTGCAAGTTACAACGTAGCTCTGACGCAGACGCATAATTTCCATGTTAGAAGTTAATTCTTACCCCATCTCTCCATCCACATCTGATCCAAAATACATTTGTGTGTTAACTGTTTAACACTGAAATATAGATCGATACTGTCCTGACTGTATTTAGTGCTAAAGGATCCAGTCACAGCTGTCTCGTAAGAGAGGGTCCATCATGGACTGACTGTGTATTCAATAAACCTGCATTATATGTGGGCACATCTGCTGTTATAAGGGTTACAATGATACCACTGGGACGAAACACAGTCTGACTCTTTGATATGAGAATCAAAGTGGTAAATGTTATGTGACATAAATCAACTGCGAGGAGGAGAAAACCTGACTTTATGAAAGAAAGACTATCGAGGGTAAAAACAGCCAATAGATTCCAAGGCATTGCAGAAAAGCTGCATATCCAGATAGAAGCGAAATGTGCTTTTCTCAGTGGACGCTAATGGAGCCATCATGTGCCTCCATCCATATCTGCACAGAGAGAAAACCTGAGATAGAATGTGTGCATGTGTCTCTGGCCAATACAACCTGTAGAGTACGTGAAAGAGAAGGGGTTCAGATAAGAGGTGCAGTGGCATCTTTTATCAGCGGCTCAAGGTTAAATCAGATCTGCAAAGCCTTTAATATCTGGAGGTTGGCCTCTCTGGCTACCCTCACAGCAGACACTTTCCATGACACTGCCGTTTACAGCTCCTCCGGGGTCTATATCACCAACAGTTGGAGGACGTGTGCGTGGCTAGCTGGAGGGGGAAGGGATGTCTGTTTGTTGTGTAAAGGCTGCTCTCTTCCTCTCCTATGCTTCTTTCTTCATTTCTTCCTCCACCAGCCCCCTCCCACTTTCAGCTTACACATGGCCCCTCCAGGAGCCATCATCTGACAACACCCTCCACCCCCGCACGTAACCACCTCCTGCCACATGACAAACATGAACACATAGCCGTAACACCACAGGAAAACGCCCTCACATCCTCAGGATGTACGGTTCATCTGATCAGAGGAAAGCATCAACAACTTTTTGTTGGTGCCAAATGCATTTGACTGATTCATCGAAACAAGAACTTATGTACATGAAAGTGTAATTCACTTTACACTTAAGATTCTGACACATTCCAACAAGAATGTGATTTCTTCGTGGAAATATGTGACAAGAAGGAAAACAAACAAACAAAACAAAACAAAACAACCCCAAAAAAGTAGTTCCACACATTTAAACCATCCTCTTAGAATAGAGACAGAAACAAAAATATATGAGATACACTAGCAGCTTTTAGGTCGGTTTACACATTTTAAGTTTTATTATAGTATCAATGTCACAGCCAGGTGGGACGAGTGGCTTGGCTACCAAGTAGGGGAGACAAAGGGAAAGGAGGAGAGGGATGGAGAGTGCACATCTTTTCTCAGCTGAGCTCTCTCAGACAGATGGAAACCTTTTACACGAACTACCTCTGAGTATGTGGGAGAGGATCATTAAGCACAGGACAAGAGGAGGTCGCTCACTACAGCGAGCGTCTTGTGTGTCCACTGCAAGCTTTAAGGACACTATATCATCAACTTCCTCATATAAAACTGAGCTTCCTGCTTCAGCTGACATCCCAGTAGAATCATATACACAGGCACATACACAAAACACATGATTTATGCGCGCGCACACACACACACACACACACACACGTTTAGGGAGCCTAAAGAAAATTATGTGAAATATGTGCTGCTAATTCACATAATGTTATAAAGATCAACTTTTGATCAATTTAACTTGTTTAAGGAGATGTACATCTTTCAAAATATAATCGGCATGTTTTTAGGTAGGATGGCTACTTAGTGTAGCATCGCCTTTAAATGGCACATTTCACAGGAGATAAGATGAAACACAGCACAGGGTCTTATAGCTCTTTTACTTATTTGAAGTCAGCTTGTTGTGTCAAAGTCCCAACTTACACAAACAGCGATGTAAAAGCTCCCGTGGCACTCTGGCCGTGTCCACACCAACATTGGCCCCTGTGTGAAGGAACCCACTCCCTAATTCATTTGAATGCTCTGCATCTGGGAAAATAAACAGCAGGGCTTTCCAGCAAACACGTTGAACCAGGCCCTGCTTTTGCTGTTACAAACTGAAACATCCACCAGTAACTTGCTGGACCGGTTATTCAAATAAAATCTAACCCTACCCTGATAAACACCCCTCTTCTTTGTGCCAGCACAACTCTAAAATACTTCCACTTCCATCAGGGAGCCTTAAACGCTAACTTCATACCAATCCTAGTTTCACGCTTCCTAGCCATCTCTTAAACAATTGTAAACATTATTGCACTGTCAAAATCTGTTGACACATAGGCGGACACAAACACATTCTCAAACCACCAGTATGGTTTTTCCTACTACAGTAGCTGACTCCAGGACAGCATTCTGCCATTGTGACACCCACACACACACACACACATCTGATGAAAGCCACGCTGTCTGTAAATACTGTCTCTAGGTCAGTCTAAACTCCTTATCTTCTGGCTTGAGTAACACTCTCTCATTGGATGAGAACTTTTTTATCATGTTGTTTCTTCGACACTTCTGGTGTCTGCTTCACAACCAGCTGCAAAGATGCAGAGTGAAAATGCAAACTGAAGGGATGCTGTCCTCGACTAGAGACAGAGAGAAGGAACCATGGGGTGCTGCAACAATGGAACTGTGAGGAAAAAACAGTGTATGTGCCCTTTTGCCTCCCCCTCTGTGCACATAGTCCCCATGTGAAACCATCTGATGCATGTACTGCTGCTCTCACTTGTCAATCACAATTGGGGGAGGGGCAGCAGACTATTACAAAGCCCCCCCATACACACTGCATGCAAGAGAGGCCATTAAAAAGATATGCAAAGAGGTTCTTGATGTCCCAGCAGCACTTACAGAGTGTGAAAAAGTTTTAAAGGGGTTACGATCTGGAAAGAAAGTTATCAGAGGCTGGTGTCTGCGATGCAATAATCCAGGTTGAGTTGTGTCTGTGGGTGGGACAGTAGGAGAGAAAGGCAAAGGGATGCCAGGGATGACTGAACTGTACAGCTGTGGGAAGAGAATGGATCTTTGTTAATGTGTGCAGGGATCCAATCTCCAGTCAGGAATTGACCAAAGAGGTAAAGCAGCTCAAGGTTGAAGAGAAACGGCAGCGATTCCCATCTCATTTGCTAGTAATGTCCTGCCATCTTCACAACAGCCATACTTGGCCCTCACATCACAACCTCTAACAGAAGCCAGGCTGGTATTATCCTAAATGACTGCTATCTGCAGTTATAATGAAGGACAAGTGGGGAGCAGGAGACTGTCTCACTCTGAAGTTGGTCCATGATGGAGCAACACTTAAGCCTTGATCCTACTCCCCCTGTTAATCCATTTGCTTTCTAGACAACAGAAACAAGGGCACGCTCACAGACGGTCTGCTCTCACTTATTTAGCAGATCTAATAGGACTAAATCTTCTTTTATAATCATACAGGAGGCTATTACAAAAAACAGAAGCCCCACCGCCCCTCAGAAAAGCTACAGCAGCAGTGACAAGCACCCAGAGAAGAGCCCTCTGGGGGGGAAGGGAGAGAAAGAACCACCATCTGGGGTTTAGTTATGGTGATGCCAGGGGTTCGTACACAGTGACAGGCAAGGCAGACTGGGGCTCCAAAAACGAATGACACAGTGGAACTGCTGTTACGTATAGGTAAGAGGACAAGTGGCAGTTAATTATATAAAATATAATCTATGATTTATATAAAAATAAAAAAAAATAGGTTTTCTTTTTTCAATTCTTTGAATTAGAAGTGAAGTTGGGTGTCAGCGTATTAGCAAATGTTGACAGTGAGACCGTTTCGAAACAGGATTGGGGCAATGGGCCAGAGGAAAAACTGTACACATGTTCTATTTCAACACCGAATATGTTCACCCAATCTTTTCAAGGGGACAGTGATACTATTGCATTGAGCTAACCTAGCATAATTTTTCCATTGTTGACCAAAACGTGAGCAGGATGTCATGGTGGCAACTGTCTCTAAGCCAAGCCCTTGAGGATGTTTTTTTTTATGGTTGCTGAGAATGGACAAATATTTAACTTTGTACAAAGCGCTGCACTTGTTACGGTTACTTTTTAGCCAGGTGCCCACAATATTATATCACAAGATTATAAAAACTGTGCAAAATATATTCTTAACATAACTGTACACAAGAAACAAACAACCTCAGCAGCGATACGGCTCATGTCTCTGCATGTATTCTAATGATGTTTCATAATGACATCAGCAGGTGCTCATATCACATATTTAAAGGGAAATTTAAGAGAGACCAAAATGGCAAATATTGCCGTCATAAAATACACTTTCCTCCTAGAAGGGGATGGTGTTCAAAGGCACTTGTATTAGTATGACCTCCCTTATGCTGCCTTTAAAAAGCTACATAGCACTTACAGAACTCTTAATAGAAATCAACAGTGAATCTTGTAATGTCAGTGGCAGCTGTAGTTCTGCCCTGAAAGAACCAATCATCCCATATGCAATTTGACATGCTATTTAAAATGCCAAATCAGCACTCTTGATTGAGCACAAATGGAGCTGGAATGCTGTGAAACCTCTGAGTATTTGTGAAAGTCTTTTTGAAGACTTTTGGTTTCAGTCACTGGTAGAGTGGTTCCACTCTGCCACCAGAAGTTTGAAAAAATGTAAATGAGAATGGTTTTCTTAAGAATCTGGTTAGGTTTAACTTCAAAATGTGATAGTCAGTCCTTGTTTACTGGTTGCAAAAGTTTCTACATCTTCTCATCGTCTTTCAGCATTATGCTTTTAACAATACTTGAACCTACAACCATATCTATAACCCTAAAGTCACCCGACGTAATCTTTCTAAGTGGCTGTCAGTGCTGCTGGTGTTCATGTTTGTGTGAGGTGCATTATGTGTATTTTACTTTGTCTCAGTATTTTGATGATATTTGTGAATCCTTAAATTGATTATATATGATTATTATTTGTTATACTGACACAATGATTGTTAAGTCTCTCACAGTAGCCAGAAATGCATAGGAGGAATCAACGATACGGGACGGACCAATCACAGTAGCTGCAGGCGGAATTGATGTGATCTGTTGTTACATTTCAAGGGATGTGCACATCACGCCACAACATAGGGGGTTCGAGGCGGTTTGCAGTTGTGATATAACTACGCAGTCCCCAGTGAGGCTTTTTACCATTGTTCGGAAATATCTCCCCTAAAGATAAAAGTACTATTCAGTTCCTCAGATGCTGATACTCTTGTTTATGATCTTACAATAAACAAACATATGGCATGTTTTGCTCTTAGCTGAGAAATAAGCACAACCATCTCAAGTGATAATTGAGGATGCGCAGAAAAGATTAACAGCTTTTCCACCACAGTAGCCTTGAAATATTAGAGTTTTGAAAATTTCTGAACTGACAGTTCAATTTTTACTGACAAGTAAAACAACACTACCACCGAGTGATTCCTACTATGAAAAAGCTGCCCTCACTTGTGCCCATACTGCTCATTCTTCTTTAACCATGTCAAATATGATCTGTAGCATACAAAGGTACAGTAAAAGAGATTGAAAATATCTATTTGGGGTAGCCATTGTTTGAGATGAAAAAAGAATGGCAGAGGAGATTTTATCATAGTGTGGGATAATGAAACTGCCAAAAGAACATCTCAAGACTTATTGCTAGATTTTTCAACCCACTCCTGGGCAACTTCTGTTTTCCTATTATTACTCATCAAAGAAAAAGTACACGAAAGCCTCTAGTTTAAGTTGCTTTCACACCAGCTATTAATTACAATGAAAGACAACATCTCTAAATCTACATCTCAGTTAGAAGATGACAGGCAGCTAATGAAGACACATGGAACAAATGCATGATGATGTGCCAAACAGGCTGCAAGTGGAGCGCTGACTTACATGAAGCCAGGGACAGAGGTCCTTGGCATGAAGGGCACATCATTGAGGACGGAGCAACAGAAGACTACACTGTGTGTTGGCTGTGGGATTTTAGGGATCACTTACCAGATAAAGAGCCAAGGAACCTTTCACAAGCCACAACACAAAAAGGCATGAAAAGAAGACAGCTACTCATACTAAAACACAAGATGCTTCCTCACTCACTTGCTCTTCGGCTCTAGACACTTTTCTCCACTTGTCTTTTCTCTCTCATCTACACACACACTCACTGCTTTCTTGAGGAAAGTGGAAACCAGCAACAGTGAAGTGTATCAGCGCTGGAACAATGTGCAAGGGGCCGTTCTGTAAGGCTAGCCAAGGAGAGTGGGGCTGCTCCATTATCACTGGCAGACACCATAGGAAGAACAGAGCTGCCATAACAGAACCACAGCAGCACCAGCAAACTGGATCACAGAGTTTGTCAATATCTATTCTGGTGGTAGTCTCAAATTGCACTAAACACAGTGGTCTCACATGTGGCAGCCTTAGCAACAGGATCCATTATGAGTAAAAGAAACAGGTTTTTGAGGAGGAAGCAGGATTTTCGACCTGTCTGATCACCACAATGGATAGAGTTAGCAATCCACACTTTTTGATGTTATATTCACACTCTGTTCGCCATACACAAAGTGTCTAAGGTGGAGATGTGAGTAACAAAGTGAACTCATATTTATAAATCTCATTTCTTAACTTTTTGTGATGCCTTTCATATTCACAAACCAATTCAGCTCTAATAACCTGGCAGAAAATTTAGGGCAAGGCAGACAATGTGCACAGTTTAGCTAGTAATTTTCAGATTCATCGGTGATATGAACTCCACCTAAAATGCATGTTATTTCAAGCTGTTCTTAGAGCTGCTCAAGGTCCTCTGGAGCAACAACAGTGACCACTGCTATCTAGAGGATGGCAAAAATGGACACTGGTCAATAACACCTAATTAAACATGCCATCTCCACAAGGGAAGACATAAGAAAGTTAAATCACTCAGTGGCCCCCACTCTGTCATGACCATGACGATGATTGTCTGTTATGTCATATGTGGCACCAGGGTCTCAGAGAAACATAGTCTTGTTTCACTCTGTACTGTACGTGGTTGAAATGACAATAAAAAACACTTGATTTGATTTCACCAATGACAGCCACTTCTGGCACCCTACCCTGGCCCCTATTCCACCCTTACAACCTGTACATCCAGGCTGGAAAGTAACCAAAGCCAACTTATATTAGCTAATAAATCATTCTCAAGCACCTCTTGGATGACAAAAGAAAATGAACTTCAAGTCAAAGCAATTATTTAGAGGCCAAAATTATCCTGATTTTTAAACATGGTGCAGAATGGCTTGTTGGTTTTTGCTAACAATGACTATACAAGTTTAAAGGAAAAAAAAAAGGTGAGTTAAATGACAGTAAGCCCAAACTGCTACATTCATGGAAGCCAGCTTGTCTTGTTGCTGCTGTGTGACATTAAAGCAAAACAAACACGTCAGCCAAACAGTTTCTTCTTCTTTCTACATTGCAAAGTCCTCAGAAAGTAAACATGCTGGATCCAAATGTCCAGACTCTAAAAGCCAGGGTGAATATTTGCAAACCCACAGTAACAAAACAGCATAAATCACCCTGACAGAGGGCTGTGTCAGCTGATTGCTCATTATCATAATATCCAAAGTGCAGGGATTTGCAAGGAGTCTTCCGGTTGGTATCTGCACTGCAAAAGATTATTTGAATGTTGTGGTCTGAACTGACTAATTTTTTACAACTTATTAACTGTGGTGCCTGGCCGCTCACCTGCTTTTACCTCTGTGTGCACGCAGCAAGGTGTACACAGAGGTAAAAGCAATGCTCCAAAGACTCTGCACACTTGTTGCAAAAATAAGAGGTGGTGTGTTTTTACCAAAAAGACAAGTTGCAAGTGTTCGAAGATATTGTAAAATTGTTTTTCAAAGCTCACAAAAGCTCACAAAGCTTGGTCAGTTACTATCTGCACAAGAAACCCTCTCATTTCCGTACGTGCAAAAAGCTAAACTTCACCTAACCCAACAAGAGCATTTGCGGTAATAAAGATTTAAATGACGAGCATAAATTTACATGGCAAATTTTAGAATGGACCTGATTTAGTTTTTACTTTAAATATAAATGTAATGAAAGCCCCAATAAAACATGCACAGCCAGATCACAAAACATAAGCCACCTGCTTCATTTAACTGATGAATAAACTACAGATAAAAAAAAAAGAAAAGAAAGAATATTAACTTCCAGGAAATAAAGTTTTTTGTATATCTTGTTTTGGGCACAGAGTCAGCAAATGTTTAAAAACATTTTGACTGGTGATTCTATACATGGAGTTATCTCCTAGCGATTAGTAAAATATAAGGAAATTGCCATAAAATTTCAAATTAACTGCACAAATAAGTGCCTTGGTAGATGCATTTCAAGATAGCTGCAAAGTGGGCAGGCCCTCTACCAGAGGGATTTTGACAACATTCAGCAATGTGGGCTCTACAGTTTCTTTTGGAGTGTTGGTGGGAGGGAGGAGGCGGGGGGGTGGATATTACCACACACTGTTGCTAATGTTGATCATTTCCCCTTAAAAGACATGTACTTTCCACTAGCTTTCAATAACAGTTATAAGCTTAAGTAACTACTTAGCTCTTATTGTAGATTCCCCAGTGGATCATTATAACTGGAACCAAAAGAGTTGTGACCTTGTACACTTCTGTGCCCAATTAAGATGTCAAAGTGTAAGACTACTACATCAATCTCAACATTTCCCCCGAAATCCGGCTGAGTAATGGAGCCAAACACGTGATCTGCTTAAATTATCCCTTTAAAACAGGAATACATCATGTAAGCATTACTTTGAAATCAAGAAGCTCAACTCATCGGGCCTTTAATGAGAACAACTTTCATGTGAACTAGGCGCAATGCTAGTCGCCCATCTGGCTACCACTTCGTTCAACAACAAAGCCGATGTCTACGTGATTCTCCCGAAGGGGGTGGGGATGACCGAGTGATGGAGACTGTTGATGCGCGATGTTGACCTCGCCGGTTTCTTTAAAGTGCAATTATTGCTCGACTATTGAAACGTCTACGACATTATCTCTGTTGTAAATGTCGCACATTTTAGGCGTCGCTAACTAAGCTTTACTATCAACTCTGAACACATTTCAAGGAACAAGAGGGGGGGGGGGGGGGAAATCAA